>APFE030613050.1:90169-101829 GCA_000404065.3 Pinus taeda | reverse complement strand
TGCAATGCAGGAGTTTCAATAGTACATAGAGATTTCATGATCAACAACCTCATCCCAACTTCATTCACCCATGGTCCTAATTTTCTCTCACTTAATCCTCGCCAATTTCATCATTTCACAAGGAAACTTCTACAAGATTTTTGAGAAAATACGGCCATCTCCCAACTTTGGTTTTAAGTTTTGAAGTGGTCCTAGTCTTTCCCTTTCCTCATTCCATCGACCAACCACCTTCCCCAATCTTTCCATCACCTTCAACATGCATCCTTTTTCTCTCAGCTCTATCTTGTAGGTTTTTAGGGGATCCTATAGGTTTTTAGGAAATCCTATAGGAAATCATGTAACATCCTATAGGAAACCCTGTTTTGAGGCTGAATTGAGGAAAAATACTCTGGGAAGCTAGCAAAGGGTCCCTACTTGTTTCCCAAGCCTTCTGACCATTCACCATCATCTCCAAGCCACCTGCAACATCACCAAAAGAGATTAGCTTTCACACTCTCACATGAAAAAAACACAAAAAGAAAAGAAGATTTATTTTATTCATTTACAAGAACAACAAAAGAGGGTTTTATGGTTTGAATATGCATGCTTAAGAAAGTAGGATTGCATACATGTTAACTTAAAATCCTTTTCAAGAAAATCCTGTTAGAAATTAGTTAGAAAATGGTGTGTTTTATCATTTGATTTCAGTCTCTTTCCTTGTACTTTATTTATTGCAATAGGTTAAGGTTCCATTTCAAGCATTTCATTTTCTAGAATTAGTTTAGGATTTGACTTCAGTACATGCACTCCATTACATCATGACAACAAAGGAATGACACATTGCATGCTGCACATATACTGCCAATACCTGTTAAGTTTGTACGAACCCCGGGTTGATAATTAAAGTTGGTACTTGGGAGTTGTAGCATTCTTGTTGCAATATCGAGGCTCATCAATTTGCTATATTTATTTTATGTGTACCCCACCATCTAATAGGCGTAGATTTCAGGGCCACATCCAAAGCGAATAACCTTTGCTCGTCTCATATTTTCTTTCATAATCATTAAGGAAAGTGATTACATTACCTAAACCATCATAGTAAGACAAGTTACATACCTCAGAAGTTGATCTAAAATGATCATATGTTAAAACTGATGTAGAATTGATTAGCCATTATCGAATTGATTGTTAACTGAAAGTGCAGAAATTGAGAAAACTTCTTAAGAAGAAATACTTTATGACAATTGATTAAAAATAAGAAAGATGCATAACATAAGTGAAAACAGTAAAAACACAGTGATACCAGACAACAAATTTTTTTATGGAGTTTGTCCCTGATGGACTATGTCTCCGGGTCCACTTTCAAGATGGGCGATCGCTTTATTAGGATTGAAATAGTAGAGGTTGATTACACAGAGATTTCACCAAAATAAATGTGCACATAGACACTTCTAGTCACTTTCAAAGGATAGCTCTCTGAACTAGCTTTCCAATACCTATCACGGTTCCCAATTTCGACTTCGGATGCTCTTGTTACACTGAAAACAAAACTGCCTATGACCTCCAGAATCTACATTCAAATACTAAAACCACCAATATCCACTTCAATGAACAAAACCTGCCTCTTATAGGCCTGCAGGTACATTCAAACCTCCTCTAGCCTAAACTTGGCATGCACAAGCTGCAATCTGGGTGGATTTGGGTCTTGGTCTAGTTGTGAAAGGATACCTAGGTGAGAGGTTACATGGTCCTCAAATTAACATAACCAGAACTTAATTCCAAAAACCCAAAAATAACATTATACTATTATAAACCGATGGCGGCTTACTGACCGGGCGGAGGAGGTTGACCACCCATGTGAATAGGTAGTGCTCTAGCCACCAACGGCCACCTCTGCGGTCTTCCCCGATGGTTCCAACGATCATCGTGATGACTGTTTGCATGTGCCGACATTTCTCTTGACCGTCATGGCTTACCCTGGTGACTTTCCTCCGACCTGGTTGCGGTTAGACTGAACTCCGCTTAACTATTCACATGTTGTGTTACGTTGCGGTGAGGGCTTGTGGTTAGCTCCAAGCCGATGGTTAACTCCTATGCTTTGTTCCCATTTAATCACCACAGTTTAGAACCTTGCTATAGTTAGAAACTAGTGGCTTATGAAACCCCTGACGATTTCACATCTCCGCTCACATGTTGTTTACTCTACCGCAGTGAGAAGTGGTGGTTAGGGACAATTGTTTTAATTTGCAATGTTCTATATGTTGTTTGCAATAGCTGAGAGCTAATACAAAGCGTTTTAGACTTAGGGAAATAGGTTTTTATGTATTTTTTGACTTGTTTTAATACATAGATTTGGAATATATGATGTTTGATGGGTTTAGGACTAATGTTTAGGTATATAGGTTAGGTTTTTTGGATTAGGTTAGGGTTTTAGGAGGTTTGGATTGGTAAAAAGAATAACCTTTTACATCAAAGTTTCGCAGAGTGACATTTGTGACATTTGTCACATGATGACGACTACCAAACCTTACTTGACAACAAACCCATCGACACCAAATCCTATGAGGTAGACGAAAAACACATGTTGATGACTAAATCCTAGCGAAATTGACGAAAACCACATGTTGACAGCCAGGTACAACACCATCACCATGAAAACCATTATCATCACTTGAACAACCTGCTGAAGCCGTAAAAGTCGGGCCTACAACAAGGGGGATACCCACCCGGTCTAGACCTTGAAAGCAACTCCTTTTCCGTTTGGGATGGTGGGTTCGATTGGGGATAATGGGACCAGTTTCCCAATTTATGTGTGTGTGTGTGTTGAGAACTGATATTTCCTTTCTAATAATTTCTAAGTAAAATTATTTTATTCTAAATCTAATTTAACAACATGCAATTGTTTTCTAATGAATAAAAATATCTAATTCAATAATTAACCCGAGATTTAATCTTTTAGTTATGCGATCTAAAATAATTTCTAACAGCAATTGGTAATAAATATCATTCAATTGCTATGAGAAAATAATTCAATGAAGATGAACCGTTTCATATAAAAAGTTTGCCAAAATAATTATGAAAAGCATATCGCATAATAAGTCACTCATATACTAAGCATAAATAGAATAGCCATCACCGTACAGAAGTGCCAAATGATAACTCAAACATTCAAGCATTCATATCTAAATAACTGAACATAAATATCACCTTAACATATAAGTAGAGATCATTAAAAAGATAAAAGTACCATTGGTAACAAGTTCTACTCATGAGCTTCAACAATAATGATTTATCTCCTCTTAATTCAACATCTACTAAGAGTACAAAGTGCATTTCAGTAGCAGATATTAAACACAGATACCAATAAATCTTGTTCCATTCATTCATCAAAACCTCCTCCGAGGGTGCAAAAGTGCATGTTCTGAGGAAACGTTTTTGACAAATTTCAATATCCCTCTCTAAATGCATGAGAAGGGTTGAAATACTACTAGCTACATCTAAAAATATAAAAATATAGGAGTAGGTTTAAATGATTGTCCTCATCTAAGGAAAAAATAAATCAAAACTAAAACTAAAACTAAAACTGAATTTGGCAATTAACTATCTATGTATCTGTTCTCTGTGGTAGCAAGAATTCAACATCAGCTTGAGGAGAGTTGGTTGGCCAACCTCTGACTTTAGTTTCCCTACGAAAATAGAATCGACAAGTACTGGTGCTATCTTCTCGATAGAGTTACTGAGGCATTTGAGAGTCATGCATTCACTGTGTTGTTTAACCAAGTACAATTTAAGGATATCTCTGATAAATACCACTGATTTTTAGAGCTCAGGTTTTGCCTTTAGTCTTTAGCACTTTTTCCTACAATTTTCTGGGCTTACAAGTGATTGAGTGATTAGAGGCTTTCCTTCTCAAGGGGTTTTGCCCGACGATGCACAATTAGGTGCTAATCGCAAATTGGAAACTGCCTCCATTTCTTGATTTGGGCTTCCTTGGTGATATTTTTCTCCTCTTCCGTACTTTTTGTCAGAAAATATATAAACCTTAAATTTTCTGGAATGAACGACTCCATGAGTCCTTGGCTCTAAGTCTTAAACTGTCTGTCTATTATATCAAAACTCTCCAGTACATGATTTGACCATATCCGTGTGTCGAAGAATCTTGGGTCTCGCTGCTATTCGGTGCAAGAAAGCACATGCTAGTTCTGTAATTGACACCTCAGATGAACCGCGTGAGTATGCAGTTGCTGTAACTTCCATTACTATGGGATTTTCTTCCTCGAGTAGACTGTACATGCCTTCCCAAGTAGTAATGTTGACGTCTATGTTATAGGTGGTGTCTGTGTATAAGGGCGTCATTTCTTTGTCTTCAGAAATCAGAGCTTTTCCTTTCTTTTCCATTATATTCTGAACACTGCTACATATACCTTTCTGCTTTCCACTCCTGCAATTTACAAATAAGGAAGGAGTAATGATAAGAAATAAGGTGACGAGAAAGATTTTAATGCAGAAATCATATAAAATATACCACCCTACGTGAAATCACCTTTCGATTAGATCCAAACCTTATCTCATTAATGATCATCAACTAACTCATTAAATTAACATTAATGCACATATCTTGGCATCATATTACGAAAAACTTTTCGAACGATGAGCCCTGCAGATTTGCGATAAAGCGATTTTGCGATTTGCTTCACAATATCGCAGATCGCAATATTGCTAATCCGTTGTGTTTGACAATCATATATTACCATATGTTTCTACGAAATGCGATTTGTGAGATGCGTCATCGCATATCAATGGCTTGAGGTATTTCACCTTAGGTGATACTTGAGGCATATGAAAACAACAATGCACGATGATCTTCTTCAGTGTGCAGTCTTGCATCACGATTTCACAATCTTAGGAGCTTGCTTATATGATGTTATCTATTACCTTTTTTGTGATGCGACACTTTATTATTGAGAGAATGATTTTGTTCGAACTTATCATAAGACTTAAGTTCTTTTGGATTTTGCGGGTATTTTCCTAAGTTTATGATAGTAAGATTTATTAAAAAAGGGAATACAAGTACTAATTTATTTTTTTAATTTTTTGATAAGGGTCCCCACTTATTTAGTATAGTAATAAAACTAAATAAGAAGGGGGGTTGTTGCTAGCTACAACAATTGACGATTCACTTGGAAGAACCAGTTATCTCTGATCTTTTGAATTTTCTAAACTTCCAAAACAGAAGGATTTTTTGGAAAATCAAACTTTATTATAGAAAGATAAAGTACACCATGCTTTCAGCTGTTAATGATAGTTTGTTTCTTCTATTTTAACTTTGATTATTTACTTCCTAGAGCTAGTCATTGTATTTACATCAGCCACTACTTGGTTTGTAAAGATAAAAAAAAATTCTTCTCTATAAATCAGTTTTAAATATGCTCATTTGTCGTAGGCAGAGCCTCTGCTGCCGGCAGGCATTTATAGCCTCGACAGGGTTACCTGTTACCCAGCAATGATCCTGTATCCTACTTGGAGAAATATACGATTTTCAAAGGGAATTCCATATACACACTTACTGCTTTTATTTTCTTTTAATTCTTAAAGAACAATGCCTTGGTTTGGTAGCCAAATTATGACAGTGCCACTCACTTTATTTATAACTTTGCTGAACAAGTTGGCTCGTGATGAGACCCCTTGTCTTTTGATTGCAACAATCTTGAGTCATTTCCTTGTTATGGTATGTAGTTTTGGCAAAGTCGGCAAGCTATAATATCTATGATCATGATAAGTCGGCTCATGATGAGACCTCTTATTCTTTAAGTTTGAAGTGTATCACTGGATTATTCCTTGAACCTCGTAATTCTCTAGGTGGGGAGGAATTCATTGGTTCCTTAATAATATCTCTAGATGACAATGGTAGAGCTTTTGGAAAGAGCTTTTCTACAGAGAATATTTGTTTTTCTTATTGATGTTTTTCATTTGACTGATATAAAACAAATTCCCACTAAAGGTTGCTTTTTATCAAAATTTACAAGGTTGAAACTAGTATCATTTTCAGGCTTATAGCCTTTTGACTATATATTTCAATAATAATGACCAATTTTCCAAATCAGTTCTATTTATACAAGTGAGAAACAAAATCTAAAAGAAATACTAGTCTTTTTCACAAATTCCAAATGTAATCATTTACAATTGGTTTTATTATCAAAATGAAGGAAAAACTAATTTACAAAAATAAAAAATAATGATCTTCTATGGAAAGTATTTTTTGAGGATCTTCCCGTTAATAGGTAAAGATTCTCTTTTTCCTGTTAAATCCTGTAACATAAAATTAGATGGACCTATGGTTTCTGCAATTTGGAAAGGACCAAGCCACATTCGTTGGAATTTCGTATGTTTGCCTTTTTCTTCGTGAGCCTTATCCAATTTTAAAACTAAGTCTCCAATCTGAAAGTCCTTTCTGGATACCATGTTTGAATCAAAAGAAGCGTTTACTAATGCTTGGTGATGAACATGAGTTATTTTAGCCTTTTCTCGTTGCTCTTCTAGCTTAAGGATTTGCAGCTGCCTTAGTTGTAAGGATGAAGTTGGTGTTTTGTCGATAAATTGAACCAAGGACAAAGAAGGAATCACTAGAAAAGTTGGAAGAACCACTTCTTTCCCATAGACTAAATTAAACGGAGAAGTGCCAATGGAGGCTTTCTGCATTATTTGGTTTGCCCATAGAGCATACATAAAAGATTTGTGCCAATTATTATGATTTTGATCGATGGTTCACTTAATGATTCTGATTAAGTTTTTATTTGTTGATTCAACTAAGTCGTTCCCCTGTGGGTAATAATTGGCAGAGTATTTAATCTTAAAACCTCTTTTGAGTGTAAATTTAGTCATAGCATTTCCAGAAAAATATGATGCATTATCAAACATTAAAGCAGAGGGTAAACCAAACTTGGTGATTATGAACTGATCTATGAAATCAATGATGTGTTCAGCATTAGCTGTCTTGAGAGGAACTGCTTCTATCCATTTAGTAAAATAATCTGTAGCTGTAAGGATATATGTATGCTATTTAGAAGAGTGAGGAACAATCCCACCTATTATATCCAATCCCCATTGATCAAAGGGTTGATCGATATTAACTGGTTGCAAAGGCAACACCAATTTCTTTTATCTTCCAGTAATAGTTTGACAAACTTGACATTTCCTTACATAGCTATGTGCATCTTTGAATAGTGTAGGCCAATAGTCCCCTGTGTGCAAGATTTTATGTGCTGTAGCATCTCCAGTATAATGTCCACCTGCTGGTCCATCACGGAGTTCTTGCAACACCTTTTTAGCTTCAGATTTCTCAAGACATCGAAGGAGAATAGAATCATAATTCATCCTAAAAAGTACATCGTTCACGCGTTGATATTGCTTAGCCTTCAATCTTAGGGCTCTTTTCTTTATGTAATCCAGGTTTGAAGGAGCATATCCATTATTTAGATAAAATATGATATTAGCATATAATGATTCAATATCGTTTAGGCTAACCTCATACATTTGTACTTCTAAAGATGGTATTTCGGAAATAAGCAATGCTCCAACCATCATTTTGCAAAAGCCTTAACCTTTTACAATATTTGTTGGTTTAATTTCAGCTTCTTATTCTTGTAAGGTAGTAACCCAATTTGCTCTTTTCTCACCCATGTCTTTCTGTACTAAGATATTTCTTATCGCTGGAAACAATACTATGATTTTTGTATGGGTTTTAAGTAGGAAGGGTCTGAAGTGTTTGATCGCTTTGAAAATAGTATAAGCTTGTTTCTTGATGTTAGAATAATTTAATTCGCCCCCTTGTAGATTTGAACTGAAAAAGGCAATTGGGGCTTCTGCCTTATCTTGATTTGCTTGAGTGAGTATCGCAACATATGATCTATCAGAGTATTTACAATTGCTTGTTTAATCAAATTGAACGCTTCATATTCCTCTTGTCCCCATTTGAATATTGAATTCTTTTTAATCATTGCTTGTAAGGGAGATATGATCCTTGAGAAGTCCAAAACAAATATCTTAACAAAATTAATTTGGCCAAGGAAGGATTGCATGGCCTTCTTGTTGTGAGGCAAGGGTATTTTGGAAATCTCCTTGATTCTATCGGGATCAATATGGATTCCAGATTTTGACACTATAAATCCAAGAAGTTTTGCTTCACTTAATGCAAAAAAAGGACTTTTTTGGATTAAGTGAAATCCCATATCTTTGGCAATGTTGGAAGATCTGTTTTAAGTCTCTGAGATGATTACCACATTTTTTAGAATATATAGTTATATCATCCAAGTAAATTACTACTAATTTGTTTACTAATCCCTTAAATGTGATGTCAATGGCCCTTCGAAATGTGGCGCCAGCGTTGATCAGACCAAAAGGCATCTTTCGATATGCGTAAGTACCCCATTTGGTTCTGAACGTGGTCTTTAATTGATCATCAGGATGCACCAAAACTTGGTTGTATCTGGAGAAACCATTCCAAAAGGACATTAATTCTGATCTTGCAATTGCTTGCAATATTTGCTCCATGGGAGGCAGGGGAAAATTATCCTTTTGGTAGGCTTTGTTAAGGTTTCAAAAGTCAATGCAAATTTGAATGTCTCCATTTTTCTTTCTAACAGGAACCAAGTTGGAAGTTTTTCATTGTTTATCATTGGGATAGTATGCTAAATGATAGAAGTGTCGTAAGTCTTAAGGTCACCATAGTTCCAGGCAAAGACACTTTTGTATTGTTTTAGGAGATGAACATATGCTAATCTTTCTTTAGGGGCTATGTCAAGACCTAGATTGATATTCTACGACTTGGTATTAGTTCCTAGATTTACTAATTCATAGTTCAAAGTTGAACTTTGAAGTTTTGAATTGGTAGATCTTTTGAATCGGTCTTTCAGATCATATAGGTCTTCCAACTTGACTACTGATTTTGGCATAGCATTATTAGTGCTATCTTGTTGCAACTGTTTGTCATGTTGGTCCTCATCAATTATCTGATTAGTGTAAGATGCCTCTGATGTGAGGAAGCTTACAATATCAAGATCATCATTGAAAATTCTCCAGTTTGTAATATTATCAGGAATTGAGGGTCTAAAGATCAATTCGATTGAGAATTTGTCTGGGCTATAGTCTTCTGAGGGAATGAGCTTGGAAGCTACGTTTGCCAAGAGGTCAGCACTAGAATTTTGGAGTTTGGGAATTGATGAAATATTGAATGCTATAAAATGTTCAGTCAGATCTTGCACTAAAGATTGATAATGCTTTAAATGACTTGATAGACAATGTATAGTATTTCGTACCTGTCTAATAACAATTTCAGAATCTCCGAAGACTTGTAGATACTTGATATCTAATCCAATTGCCTTGTATAATCCTTGGACTAAAGCCTCGTATTCTGCAGTATTATTGGTGCAATCGAACTCGAGTCTACAAGTTAGCATAGATTTGTTTCCTTCTCGACTAACTAATACGCATATTGCTCCAGCTCCATTGTTAGACTTAGAACCGTCGAAAAATAACTTCCAAAATAAAGATTTATTTACAGGACTATCTATAAAATTAACACATTTATAACTATCTATTTGAGAAAAGTTTTCTGCTTGAGACAAAACAAAATGTTCTAAGGAAGGCGAAGTATGAGCATTAAAATTTCCTAAGAAAGAGTCAATAGAATAGTTGCCAATTATGTTGTTACTATATGCTACAGGTTCATTTTCTCCTTCCAATTCTATTACTATGTATTTTTTATGCCTTTCTCACTCAATCTTTATTTGATTCGGTTTACCATTGTAAGGGAGCCACATAAGTGACCAATCGGTTGCAAAGTATCCATGAAGCTTTTCAGACCAATCTCTACTAAGAATTAAGCCATAAAATGTTGGAATGTCTACAACTAAAATATCAATAACTTGACGTACCTTTAGATTAGATGACAGCCTTATGGTAACCTGGTTTAGTTCACTGATCACTTCAACCTACGACCGGTCCAACTAAACTATGCGTACTGCAAATTTTTGAGGTTGAATGTTCAACTTTGAATATATTGATTTAGGTAGGATATTAGATGAAGCTCTTGAATATACTAAACAATTATGCAAGTTTTTGTTGAAAACTTCATAAGTAAGAAGAAATAGGGGAGTATGAGATCTTGACCTTCCTCCAATTAGAGAGATATCGTTTGGATCAACTTTATTAGTCACATTAGTTGTAGGTCTTCCCATTTCATGAGAATCTTGTGAGATTACAACGATAGGTAGAGGTGCAACAGGGATTACGTGTAACTCTTTCAAAAGTAGCTTTTGTTGATGTTTCAATTTGCTCAATTCATGAAAAGTAATGTTAGCCCTAGTCTTCTTCATGTCTTCTATGATATTATACTCCATCTCATAAAAAACAATCAATGTTTTAGGTGGAGTTGGCGAATTGAATTGGATTGGGCTTGTTTAAGTCGCTTTGGGTGATGTTTTCTTACTTGCGACTTTATCTTTAGACATTGAGCTCGCGCTCTTCTGTTTAGGAGTAGGTTGTGGAGGATAGAGTTGATTTCTACTTCTAGTACTGACTGGTGATGCCTCTTGATCCTCTTCATCTGGGAGGATGAAGTCCCACATTCCTTGTACTTCTACAACTTCTTCTTCATTAGTAGGCTCCTTGTTAGAAACTTCCTCTTCTTCTTCTTTTGATTCTGCATTTGTAATAGCATTGGGAGGCTTTGAATCCGTAGAAGGATTTTTTCTATAAGGCATGTAAGGCTTTTCTGAAGAAGTCTTTGCTACTTGTTTCTTAATGTCAACCATTTCGTTAGACATGGTTTTCAAAACTTTCTACAATCCTTCTAAATCAAATGGGTCTTTTGATTGTTTTTTCTTGGGATCTTCTTTAAAAGTGACCTTCTTAGATTTTCGTTCATCAACAACATTTTTCTTTTCTATGTAGGTTTTAACCCCGTACAGAAATTACCTGCATACGAATTCTAAATCACAGGAAAAATAAAAATGTGAGAGCATAACACATCAAACACATATACACAGAGATTTCCCACTGGATCTCGAAACCGAGACTACCAGCTTGATTTTTCATTATATTCCTTTCAATGTTACAATACATATTTATACATGTCGAAGCATCCAATACCATGGACCGAAAACCACAGGTAGGTTCGCCCAACCTAATATAGGGTCCAAAAAAAAATTTCTTCGGGCGCTGCCCCGAACCCCGGAGAGGGGGGCTCCCCGCCCCCCTCAACCCCCCTGGACAGGGGGGCCTGCCGCCCCCCCTGTGACCCCCCCGCTGCGCAATCGGCGCAACGGAGGGGAGGCTCCGCCCCCCCTCTAACCCCCCGGTTCACTACGTAGGTTAGTCGTGGAAAGAATATAACACAACGCAACAATCTCCCACTTGTTGTTTTCTTTCCGCAGGGGGCCACAGGAGAGCGTAGTCATTTTTCCAGTCCTGAAACGCCCATTGTTTCTCTACACCAAGAGAAATTCTCAGAGCTCACTGATTTTGTCAATGCATCTGCAGTATTCTTCAAAGTGTCCACCTTTACCAGCAACACCTTTTTGTCTTCTATCATATCCCTCACAAAGTGATACTGAACATCAATGTGCTTTGACTTTGAATGATAAGCTAGGTTCTTTTCCAAGAAAATTGCACTTTGGCTGTCA
>APFE030613050.1:69463-79876 GCA_000404065.3 Pinus taeda | reverse complement strand
GAATAGTACATGATATTATTTTGCAGCAAGATGTTCCTTTGCCTAACATTGGGATGTACAGGTTGTCCGCTTTAGAGAATGCTGAAATCAAGAAGTAGGTGCAGGAGTTGCTCGAGAAAGGGGTCATTAGGCCTATAACATCACCATGCGGGTCACCAATCGTTTTAGTGAAAAAAAAAGATGGCTCATGGAGAATGTGAATTGATTACCGAGCACTGAATAAGATAACAATAAAAAACTGTTATCCCCTTCCTCGCATAGATGATATTTTAGATCAATTGAAGGAAGTTGTTTATTTCACCAAGATGGATTTGCACAGTGGATACCATCAGGTCAGAGTTGCAGAGCAAGATGCATGGAAGACTGCTTTCAAAACAAAGTAGGGATTGTATGAATGGCTGGTTATGCCTTTTGGCCTAACTAATGCTCCTGCTACTTTCATGATATTAATGAATGATGTACTCAAACCTTTTCTTGATGATTTTGTTATTGTGTATCTGGATGAGATTTTGATTTTTAGTAAAACGTGGGAAGAACATTTAAGGCATGTTAAGCAGACATTAGATGTTTTGAAAAGAGAAAAACTTTATGTTAAACTCTCCAAGTGTGAATTTGGCAAAACCTCTCTAAATTATTTGGGTCACATAGTAGGGGGAGGTGAATTGAAAATAGATCCCTCTAAAGTGGCATTCATTGTAAACTGGCCTAAACCCAAGTCTGCTACAGAAGTGAGAAGCTTCTTAGGAGCAACACAATATTGGAGGAAGTTCATTTCAAATTTTTCCTCAATTACAGCTCCCTTACATGCCTTGACAAGATTGAACAAGGTGTTTCAGTGGGGAGGCAAACAGAAGAAAGCCTTCGACACCTTGAAAGAAAAGATTAGTACAACACTGGTACTAGCACTGCCAACCCTACAAATACCATGTGAGATCCAAATTGATGCCAGTGACTATGCCATGGAAGCAGTGTTGACACAGCACGGTAAACCCATATGTTATCATTCTAAGACTTTTAGTCCTGCAGTAGCTAACTATCCTACATATGATAAAGAATTGTATGCATTAGTTCAGAGTGTGAAAAAGTGGAAACATTACTTAATGGGCAAAGAAACAGTAATACATACTGATCATTAGCCACTTCAATACCTACAGTCCCAAACTAAATTGCAGCAATCAAGACATTACAGATGGATGGGTTTTCTACAACAGTTTCATTTAGTCATCAGATATAAAAAGGGCATACATAACAAGGTTGTAGACATGTTATCTAGACCCATTATAAATGCATCTACCATACTTAAGCATAATTCTGTCCTGCATGAAAGCTACATAGAACAGTATGCTCAGGACATGGAATTTAAAGATGTATATGCAACTTTGAGTCAAGGCAAAAGAATAGAATACTTGGACTATCACATGAAGGACCAACTCTTATATCATTGTGGGAAACTCTGCATTCCACAAACTGAGAGAGTAAAGATAATTAGGGAAGCACACACTTCTATGATATTAGGTCACTTTGGGGTAAGTAAAACAGTTGCACAGCTGCAAAGGTTCTACTATTGGCCAAGAATGAGTGAGACAGTTTCTAGATATGTAAAGGGATGTGCTATGTGTGCGAAAAGCAAGCCCAACAACAAAAAACTAGGCTTGTACACTCCATTTCCAATTCCTTCTCACCTTGGGAAAGAATTTCCATGGATTTTTTTGGAGGACTGCCTAAGTCTAGGAAAGGTCATGATTATCTATATGTTGTTGTGGATAGGTTCGGCAAAATGTGTATTTTGATACCCTGTAGTAAACAGATTATAGCTGAATAAACTGTAAAATTGTTCTTTGAACATGTATGGGTTCATTTTGGATTACCCACTTCTATTGTATCTGATCGAGACACCCGATTTGTGGGGAAGTTTTGGTCAAGTCTATGGGAACTAATGGACACCAAATTAAAGAAAAGCACAGCTTTTCATCCACAAACAGGTGGCCATACAGAAGTATTTAACAGGACAGGGATCCAGTTACTGAGAGGATATTGCAGCAAACACCCTAAGCTTTGGGATGAACACTTGTGTTATGTGCAACATGCTTACAATAGAGCCAAATGCTCTTCTACACAGAGATCTCCTTTTGAGACTTGTTTTGGTTTCATACCAAGGTCTCCTTTGGATTTTGTCTTTGGTAAAGATACCATGGTTGATAGACACAGTGATGTGGACAAGGAAACTAGGTTCATTGAACATATCTAGGAGATCCACCAGGCAGTAAGGAAACAGACTTAGGAAGAGCTAGGCCAAGTATAAAGGCCAGGAAGATAAAGCATCAGATTGGAGCATAGTTTTCAAGTTGGAGACCAAGTCTGGTTGTATATCAGCAAGGACAGGATGCAAGGTGAAGGTAAAAAGCTAAAACCTATCAGGTATGGATCCTTCAGGATACTTGAGAAGATTGGTGAAAATGCTTTTTTCCTTGATCTACCAGCATACATGCACATCTACTCAGTCATAAATGCAGATTGCTTGAGGTTGTTTGAACCTTCAATGATTGAGGACCCTGAAGAGTAGAGTCAATTACCTTCTGTTGATGACCTGCTACCTGAATACCTTAATGAATTACGAGAAGACATAGTGCTGGACAGGAAGGTAAGGACGATGCATAGTGGACAAGTGGAATACCTCAGGATTGGGCTCAAAGGTTCGAAGCCAAGCAGTGTGAAGTGGATTGAGATTGGACAAGTGAGAAAGCAATACGCTCACTTAGTCGATGCTTGAAAACCAACTTTTGGTGGTCCAAAAGCTCTTTCAGTGGGAAGGCTATGATCTGAATTGGATCCATAAAAGACTATCAAAGAACCATGACTGTATCAGGTCGGGACGAATCTCTAAAGAATCCAAAATAGCAATCAAAAACACCCTGAACTAATGGAAATGACATCCAGTGTGGGACGATGAGGACCTCGGTCAAAGCACGCTGACTGAGGCCCATGGAGACTATGCAGGAGGTCAAAGTAGCCCCTGGGAGCCCCGGATCAGGAAAAGGAGTTGATTTTTGATGTGCGATTAGAGCTTAGCGCGCTGGGCGAACAGGGCCGAAGTGGGGGAAGCCCGAGCACTTGGATGCATGGCAAACTGGAGAACCATGGGCGGGATAGGCAAAAAGTGCTAATCGTACAAGGTGGGATCCACACTCTGGAAACCACCGGTATTGATCGGGGTGCCCTCAAACGGTAAATGGTTTTGGAGAAAGCGGAGTAATCCCACTCAAAGATTGATGCGTGGTGGTGGAGGTGAGATAAAAACGTCGTTGATCACGCATTATCGGTCGAGTAGGTCAACCGCGCGGGACGTGCGTATGACGTTGGATCTGGGGGACCCAGTTTGGATGACTGAGATTGTGCCCGATGGAGGAAGTGGAATTGATGAAGGATTAAGCCACGTTTGTAAAGATTTGAGGTCTGTTTGACCACCACGGTGGAGGAAGAATGCATCCACGACGTAACTGAAGAAACGAACCAATGAGCAGGCTGGCGCTGTTAAGAGGAGGACACCTGGCCACTTCCTGAGCGTTCATGCTGATGCCGAACAGGGAACTCCAAGCGCAGCTGCGGAAGGTGAATTGATGGAGGCGGAAGAGGAACCGAACGGGCATGAGTTCGAATGGCTAAAAGCCATGAACAATGAAACAAAATACACAGTTGAACACAAAGAGACAGAAACTAGAGAAGAAGGGCAGTAAAGCAACAACAGGAAGAGACAAAGGGCTGAGATTACCAGTGGTAGCATCGAGCACCAGAGCTTGAAGATTCAAGCCATCCCGTAGAGGAATCTGTCCAGACTAAGCATCATATTTGTCTCTGTCCATCGTAGACCTGAAGGTCACAGAGCTGGTAGGAAGAAGGAGAGTCTGTGTACTCCAGTGGCTTGGGGAATCCAAGAATCACCTTGCCAAGCAAACCTGCTTCAAGAGAACTCCCATCGAGTCCTCGTATTGTAATTCTCTACTCAAGGACCTAATAAAACAAGGCCGCCACTGAAAGCTGGACCGGAGACGTAGCCCTGGAGAATAGGGTGAACTCCTTATTAAAATTGCTTGTGTCTTTGTGGTTGCTTGCTGTATTTCTCTATTGTCTTTCCATTTAAATGTCTGTGTATTGGCAATCTGATCGATCCGTTGCTTAAATAACATAGAACACACATCAGCGAATGAGTTTGTAATACCTTTTGTTTAATAAAACTTCAAATGATGTGACTCATAGGGTGATTATTAGATCAGTTTCCTCTACGTGTCTTACTTCCTTTTCGCTTGTTTGACTAGTTGTCTTCTTTGGCATGTTAATCATTATGTCATGCTTGCAAGTTTGTTCTGGTAATTTTTAATGTTCATATTTGTGTGTATGAATTGTTTTCACTTTGTCAACATCAGTCGCACTCACACACAAAGTTGTAAACATTGTCGCACAAGTGTCATTATGATTGTTCGAAGATATATTTCAACTGTCGCACTTGTCGCTCTCAACCTTTGAGTCAGTCTCATTGAGCACATGTTGTCTTGTTGGTTTTAGTTGTCTTGTCATCGAGACATGCTAAGTGTGTGATCACATTGTCATGTGTACAGGAGTACACTCACTTCCACACTTAGTCAATTTTCATGAAAATCTGTCGACCGAACAACCCTTTGTCAACCAGAACCGATCTTAGTGACCTTTCACTATTGCCCAGAGCTACGCAGATCTTGAGGTTGTCCTCCAAGAAGCTTGCTTTGTGCAATTATGGAGATGCACCAGCTGACTGACTCCTAGAAATACGTAGAAGTTGCCCCAGAAGTCAATCTAGTCCGCGCTTCTCGCAATATCTCTCATCAAGCCTCCAGCTGGTCAACCAGAAGAATTGACTTGACTTGTGACCTTGGGTTGTACTGATCTCCAAAATTGTGCAGAGTTTTCCTGTCCTAACAACTCTTCTTCCCCACTCTACAACCAGCCTAGGAATTGCACAAAGTTGTCTTGTCCAAGCCTTCTTCCCCACTTTGCAACTAGCTCAGGAATTGTGCAGAGTTGTCATGTCCAACCCTTCTTCCCCGCTCTGCAACCAGCTCGGGAATTGCGCATATCTATCCTTTCTGTCCCTTCTTCCCTTCTCTGTAACTAGCTTAGAAACTGCTTAGAACTATCCGGGCCTGGACTGTCTCTCAAGATTGCATAGTTTTGATCAACAGCTCCCGCAACCTGACTTTGTGCTCATTTGGAAAGCTACGCAGATTTTTCTTCCAGTGCCTCCTATTGTTTGCACTATCTTCCCCAGAGAAATTGCACAGGTCCCAGCTAGATGACCTACTTAATGCTCCCTTGGAAAATTGCGTAGAGTGGCCTAGTATTTCCCCAACACCTTGACTGACCTTCCTCCTAGAAATTGTGCAGTTTTGCCTCGCAATTGTCATTGTTGTCTTGGATTACGAAAATATTTCTCCCTACGATATTTGCATAGTTTTTCCTGACAGTGGCCCTAAGTCCCACATCCCGACCTGAGCTATGCTCTAAGCAGTGTCATTACCTTGTCCTCCCTCTTGGTCATCTGGACCAGTCATAGAAAACAATGCATCATGGGAGATTAGGAGATTTTTGGATTTGATGTCGTCTCGTCATGAGTGATTGCAGAAGCAGGTACATGAATGGAACATTACGTGATGACGAATGAGATGAAGATGGACTGCATGCTATAAGACTTGCTCGTGGTTGGATGAACACATGAAGCATACCAAGTAGAAAGCGAAGGAGATACGTCCACATGCATGAACCATCAAGAGAGTACCAAGACCATTGAAGACCCCATGCACTTTTCCATGTGGAGGTGAAGACATGTTACACTGAGAGCACACCATCATTCAGCAACACAGTAGCTTGACACAGACACCACAGTCAACCAGTACATGTCAGAAATGTTATGCCGAGTTGTGTCATGAGTTGTCTTGGCCGCATCACTACTATGGGCCATACTTGTTGTAATCAATGTAATGTAAACTGAAATTCCAAGAGACCCACATATGAAGTTGAAGAGTCATGTAAAATCAAAAATTCATTGGAAGTCAAACAGTCATGAGGGAAGTCAAAGAGTCACAATAGCTAGTTATTGCCCCTTAGCTATATATACCCCCTCATTGTATGAGAAACAGACTTTCACCTTGGCTCCTCCCACATAGCCTTAAGAGTCTATAATTTGTTCTTTGAGGAGTGAGGAGTGGCTCCAATGTCCCACTTCTGGGACTAGTGATGTATGGTTTACAGATGTGTCTTTGATCTTTTGCTTAATTCAGAAGCTTGTCTCAGGCCAACATGTTTTCACACATGTAATTTTGTATATGTTTGTAAGACTATCCTTTAAATGTTTGTAATGCATGTTTACTTAACTTGTATTAATATAGTTGAACTACTTCGGTTATTTTAGTACTCATATTGTTGAAGATGTGTCATATTGTTTATCGCTGATCTCCTGTCCATGTGGGCTAATCTACCAGACATTAGACAAACCATATTTATTTTTTCTCAGCTTTAATGACCATCACCACCGTGTAGACTACTTCGCTGGACGATGTATGTGTTCTCCCTTGAACTTTGGTTTTCATGACTGTCGCATTTGCTGTGGACTATTCCGCTAGATGCTGGACAGACCCTTGTTGTTATTCACGTGCGTTTCTTCCCGAGTTGGGACTATTCCCTCTCATCAAAAGGCTCACTTTACTTCCCCCCTTTTGAAAGTAAGAGAACTTGTACATAGAATTACATCAAGCACTCACCAGCCATACTCACCTTGCTTTCTTGAAGTTACAAGCATAACACTCTCATGTGTTGAACAACAAGAGCTAAGGAAAATCTCTAAGATAATGGCAACTGAGCCATCACATCGGATGGGCTTCTACACCAAACAATGTGAGGCCTAGTTGGGACTTCATACCGGAGAGATCCCCTTTGTTGGTGGGTCCAACACCGTCAACAATATGTTTATATTATTGGAATGTTACTATATTTTTGAGAAACCTTCTCTCTTGAACCCATATTCTCGTTTATTTTCCTTCTTTGTTAACAATGGTTACAGTTAGAGCACAAAAACGAAATAAAGGACCCATCCCATGGAGGATATTTGGAGTCTCTTTGCTTCATTGTTAGGCATTGTTTACATTACAATTTTATTGGGATAACGATAAAGTTCACATTTTGTTCATGTTAAATAGTATTTTTTTAATGAATGCCATTTTTACTTCTTGCATGGACTAGGATTTAATGTATGTGAACATATCTCTAGTGTTTATTTCTAGGTACTTTAACCACTTGTATAATGCTTAATCCACAACCATCAAGTTAATGGAGTTTTCTCACCCATGTGACAAATACCCACTAACAAATAACTATTCCACTATGCACTTCATCTAGACCTTCTTCCTTTGTTGTAGGTGAGCTCGTTAGCCTCCTTACCTTCCATTCATAGTGCTTAGACTTGAAATTGTTTTTTGTTTCTATCTTTTACTATGTTAGATAGGTTCTCTAGTCAAAACATATTGTTTTTTAATCCACTATAACTTGGTAACTTCAACTCCAAGTTTCAATTATATTCTTTATTGGCCCATCATAGATTTTGGCTCTATTATCTATGTTATCTTAGTGTAGCTTCTACCGAATTCTTTGCACTTCTATAATGTAGTTTTGGCCACTTTTCTACACAATTGTAGTGCACATTTTGGGCCTTTTTCCAATCTCATTTTTAATTTATTTTTAGTTTTTTGGTTTTTTCCTAGCTTAAACAACCTCCCTATACAATCCTCCTAGGATGGGATGGTTTTGTATTTTAAGGACGTCTTGTAGAAACATTGTAGGTAGAGAAAAAATTCCTTGTATCTTGTCCTTTTTTGGTTTCTATTTGTTGCATTGCATCTTTTTTATTCAACATAATTATTTCAAAACTGTTCCTTGTTGTAATAATTACTTGAATTTTCCTTCAAATTTAAGATAGATTGGATAAGGAAAAGATTTTTATTTTTATTATTTATTTATTTATTTATTTATTTATTTTTTTCTTGGTCATTAGTTTACTAGATTATGTTTGAAGCACTTTCCTTTATTATTTCCAAGTTTTTCTTCACTTTTTCAAATTCCAATCTTCATTTACTTGATGTTGTAAGAATCCTTTCATTTTCAAAGAAAATTTAGTTAGTTAGAGATAGGAACATCTCTTCTTTCTGGTATTTGACTTCTTCCTTTTAGATTATCATTTTAACATTATTATATGTCTAAATACTACCATGTAGCTAGGTTGAATTATAGTTTTGTTTGTATATCTAAACTGAATAATAATTCCTTTTTCAATAGAAGGTTCATTTTGATAAAGAAAAAGTTCCTTTTGCATGAGTATTTATCTTTCTTGAAGTAGTATTCCAATTCAAAGTCTCTTTAGTTATAATAGTTTCTATTTCAAGCATATTTTATTTTCCTATCGGTTACACCATGATTACACACCACGAGGGATTCACTCAATGAACTTGTATAAGAACACATTCATTCCTAGGATATTAAAGAATCCCCTAATTTTAGTAGATATTGAAAAATACCCCTAAAAGTTTTTTTGGTGACCTCACCTTCCAATACATACAATTTTTAAACATGGTACTAGATATCCTAAATATCAATTTTTTCCATGTCATTTTTAATACCGCTTTTTATTTCTATCTCTATGAATAATTACTAATATAATCATATATTTATAATATTGTTCATCTATACATTAATGATGTACATGTCCTTTACTATTATAAACTATTATTTAGAAAACATACGCTATTAATATATCTTTAATATTTCTCGGATGCGGGTGTACACAACAGTTATTAAGGGGGAGGCAGAACGGGTTGGCAAGTGGCCCTGCCACATGGCCATCCATAACACTACACTCCATTCTAAAAAATGGATTAACGCCGGCCATAAATGGCATTAAAGTTGGCACCACCTTCAATCCGCCTATATCTACCCGCCTCAGCTCAGCTCCATGGCGACCTCAGGTGAAATTAATTCCACCACCCCTCTCTTACTCTGCCTCTGCAATGCCAATGCCCCCAGGCTACCGCTGCTCCTAGCTCTCGAACCGCCACAGGTAGACAATGCAACATCCTATGCTTGATCCAGACTTAAACAGGAACGCAAATCACAAAGATGTAATGGAAATAATACTTCATTTCATTAATGGAAAATACTGAAATATGCTTACAACCAGAAATGGAAATAAACCAACTAGGGCGATGGCAGCCTATCTCTGAGAAGAGATGTGTGGCTACATGCCTCTGAAATATCTTAAAATGAGGCTCGAAGGCCTATTTATTTTTGAGAAACAATGGAAAACCCTTCACATTCCAAAACCTGACCCTAGAAGATGAAACGCCAAATTGTGGGCCCTGTTTTTGGGTAAGTTGGTACATCAACTTCTCGAGGTCGCGAATTGGTCGTATTATCTCCGTTTGATGCACATGATAGCCCGTTGGAAAGATCTCTTCGAGGACTACGACGGAAAAGACGACTTTTAGGTAGAAAAATCGTTGGCGGTGGATTTCCCAAAAAACGTCGTTTAGGGCCTCAAAACGGCTGCGGAAGTTTAGGATCCGAAAAACTGCTAAAAATAGTAAACTGTGCTATAATTAAGGAAACTGAAAAAACTGAAAGAAGCACTAGAGGGGGTCCAAGTGGAATTAGCGGGTGGCCACCGATATCCACCTGGATCATTCCTCCCCCCTTAGGAAGCAATGGTCCCCATTGCGTTGAGTTCCTCCATGAGATGAGGGAACTTTTGCTGCACTTGGTCCCTGGTGAGCCACTTGCCCTGGTGAAGAAGTTGTCCTGCTTTGACAACTCGATAAAGTTATATATTCTACTAGCGAGTGTGCTTGATCTGTGTGTCCATGATCCGATCAGTTGCAGCCTGTTCCATGCAAGCTGGATTTAACTCTGTAGTTGTGAGTTGTTTTGCAATGTTGGACGTGTCTAGTAATGGCGGAAAGTATGGCCAAAGGCGGTCAACATTAAACACCGGGTGCAGGCCAAGGAATGGGGGAATGCTGAGCTCAATTGCATTATCTCCCATAGCCTTGGTAATGGTGTAAGGGCCATATCGGAGTGGTTTGAGTTTCCGATAGGCTCCAGTAAGGCATTCCTTTTGCAAATGCAACCAGACTTTGTCACCCACCTGAAACTTGTGTGGCACTCGATGTTGATCATGTCGTTGCTTGTACTTAGCATTAGATTTCTCCAGAGTGTCATGGACCTGCTGGCGAATATGTTGGATGTGCTCAATGAAGTTGTTTTCCTTATCTATTTCGGACTAGACATGAGCAGAATCTTCATGAGTAGCTGCAAATGGCATGGCCACATCGATGGGACATA
>APFE030613050.1:13125-65553 GCA_000404065.3 Pinus taeda | reverse complement strand
TTTCATCCTTCTGCTCGCAGTAGGTTTCCCACCAGTCCTTGACGTGGGGGGCTGCTTTGAGAAGAGCGAAAACAATCTTTTCCTGACTCAAAAATTCATGAACAAAAAAATAACCCTCTAGCAGATTTAACCATTTATCTATGGCATCTACGTCTATTTGACCATCGAATATGGGGATTTCAAAATTAACTTGTACCTTAAAGGGCGTGGCATTTCCAGAGTAGCTGCTGGAAGTCGATGCGTCACTTTTGGGTAGCCGCTGAAGGATTTGGGCAAAGCTGTCCATCATCGCGTTTCGTTGTCGCTCGAGGGATTCTTCGAGAAAGATTTTGATAGGATCTCCTGCTCCCTCATCTTTCTTCTCATTCGCCATGGGAGGCCGTCGGGATTTGCGAGGTTGGTCTTGCAAAGGTTTGACCAGCTCAAGCCCTAACTCCTTATATCCTGACCTTGTTGGGGACATGCAAAGAAAAACATAGAAAAAGCAGACCACTCTGATACCACTGATCCAGACTTAAACAGGAATGAAAATTACAAAGATGCAGCGGAAATAATACTTCATTTCATTAATGGAAAATACTGAAATATGCTTACAACCAGAAATGGAAATAAACCAGCTAGGCCAATGGCAGCTTATCTTTGAGAAGAGATGTGTGGCTACATGCCTCTGAACTGTGTTACAATGAGGCTCGAAGGCCTATTTATTGTTGAGAAACAATGGAAAAACCCTTCACATTCCAAAACCTAACCATGGAAGATGAAACACCAACTTGTGGGCCCCGTTTTTGGGTAAGTTGGTACATCAACTTCCCGGGGTCGCGGATTGGTTGTCTTATCTCCGTTTGATGCGCATGATAGCCCGTTGGAAAGATCTCTCCGAGGACTACGGCGGAAAATACAATTTTTAGACAGAAAAAGCTCTAGCAGTAGATTTCCCAAAAAACGTCATTTAGGGCCTCAAAACGGCTCCGGAAGTTTAGGACTCGAAAAACTGCTAAAAATAGTAAATTGTGCTATAATTAAGGTAACTGAAAAAAATTGCACGAAGCACTAGAGGGGATCCAAGTGGAATTAGCGGGTGGCCACCAATATCCACCTGGATCATCTTTACTAACGTTTATTAGAATTCTTAAATGTTTTAAATCATTGGAATGACATCTTAGTTGTAACTTATTTGAAATTTTATTATCGCATGTGCACTTTGATGTGATGTAATATGATTATCGTCTCATTTCATATATTGTAATATTAGATTTGTAACAAATAAATTGACTATTGCATGAAATAAATAATAACTTTTCATTATAAATGTTTTTTTTGTAGAAAAAGGATCTTCCTGAAGATCCAAATGACACTAATGACATAGATCTAGATCACATTGGGTCCAATGTTGGTATGGAAGATGATGATCATGATGAAACAGTGTTAGGAACGGGTCCCCCGGGTCATTTTTGGGACTAAAAGGAATGTAAAGTCTCCGCATTTTGTGACCGTGGAGGGCGAAGATATCAAGATTCAAAAAGGGTTTCCACCCTTAGTTTAGATAGCTTGTGTCTTCTTTAGAGATATTCCCTTGGTCTGCGGACCATGGGATTGTATAAAAAGGGAGTCTTAGAAGAGTCTAAGAAAAAAGATAGATTTGTAACTAAGTTTGAGTTGGTGAAGAGCTAAGAGCGAGAGTCTTAGCGTAGGAAGAGGCCCTGCAGTTGAGTGCACAAAGGCCTAGGGTAGAAGTAGGCAGCTGAGTGCATGGACCCTGACAACTATATGTGCAGGGCATATAGAGTCTGTATCGGGAATCTGAACCATCAATAAAGAGAAGTATTATGAAATTACTGTGTATTTTTCCTCTATGGATCACATCTGATTATGTTATGTTATGTTATGGGTTTATGTTATAATGCTAATTTGATGCGCGAATGTATATGTTTATGTTTGTTATATGAACACAAATAAGGATATATGTTTATGTAAAGATAATATTAATTTCATGGTAAAATTGGCAAACACTTAAGATAATTAGGGAAAATATACAATAATGCAGTAACAAAGGTGCGTAAGTACCTAAGCCACTCGTTAGGGTTACGCGAAGGACAATTGTATACCTTCGCTGAGATTCTAAGAGATAGAAGAGAAAGTACATCAATAAGCCCTAAAGGCTTATCGATCTACATGAAGGAAGGGTTTAAGGTATAAAACCAACATCACAACCATCTCAGGGTGTGGAAACTTCGTTCCTGCATCCCCCCATACTGCTTCGGGTGAGACTTCTATTTGTGCTCTGTGGACTGATACTGAAAGGGCTAGTAGTGTAGGGATTTTCTTGGCTGACTAACGCTGAACCTGGGTTAGGGCCCATCAAGCCAACAATTTTTTTCGTTATTGGGACCAGAATTTTCATAACGAGATGTGTGATGTCGCATCATTGGAATCCAACTATGAAGGAGATTGAAGACTAGTTGGATAGGAACATCCACAAATTCTTTGTGCAGGAGAACAGGTATCCATGATTGATGAAAGAATAGTGTTTGGATAGATATTTGTACCTAGAGATACATGAAATTTTCTTCTGTTCCTTCCCAATTGAACTGTACGATTGGATTGCGAAGTTGGTAGATGACCAAGGGAGGTGGAGGCTTGATAATCCGATTGTCTAGACGCTAGAGTTAGTGTAGAGATTGGAAGCCTCTGGAAATAAGATCACGCATGTTTTCAATCATTGGATCGACCATATTATAGGATGGTTTGTGACAAATTTCGTGGTTGATACTTTCATCAGCTACAATGAAGCACAGTGTTGCTTCTTCAAGGGGCCGCGAGGTAAGTATTTGAAAGCATTAAATTCTTGGACTAAGATGGTATTGTTTGAAAAGAGGGTCATGTAGTTTCCTTGATGTTTGGAGCTACGCGAAGTGGAAGGTCTTTCAGGGATGGAGGGAGAAAAGGTCCTGAGTATAGCCCACTGATTGAGCCTCCTTTGAGTGACGATCAAGGAGCAGAGCAGGCATCTCCACTGAGCATTATTCAATTGATAAGACAAGGGTTCCTGCGAATTCCCACACCGCCTCTGCCCTCATCCCATCCATCCACACTGAATCCATCCTCACCTCCACCACTTACCCCATCGCCCACACCACCGCCACCTCCACCATTGTTCAATATGGCGAACTCTGTGAAGCTACAAGGGCATAGGAAATGAAAATCTGGAGTAGTTTTGGTTCGTCGCGAAGGTTGTATGGGAAGCTCAAGGTATCATGGATGATCAAATGAATAAGGCAACATTGGTTAGTGCCTTGCAGGGTTGCACACTAACGTGGTACATTAAGTACAATACTAATAACCCGACATTGGTGTTGGCAGATATCCAGACTGTGTTGAATAGAGAATTTAGCAAACCTAAGTCTCAAGAAAAATCCATTGTGGGATTCAAGGAGATCATGATGAAACCTAGGGAGACATCCTAGGATTTGGATCAAATATTGAAGTGTAAGATCTGTGAAGCCAACATGAACCTAATTGATGGGAAGCAGCACGAATGGTTTGTGGCCTTGTTCCTGCCCCACCTAAGGGTTGTGCTATCACAACAGAATATTGGGACCCAGGAAAAAGCTCTGGAAATCATGATGAGACTGCATGAGACACCAATGCAAGATGCTAATTTGGGGGTTCAACAAATTCACGTGTAGTTGCAGAACCTTTGCCTCGAAATACAAAGTCTGAAGGAAGATAGAACAACTCGGCCAGAGGTGCGCGAAGAAGTCTGGTGCCCAAAATGAAAAGGTCAGGGGGATGACAAGGATCATTGTCCAGTCTTTGCAAACTATGTTGTAGTAGGGGGGACCAATGCCTCTAAGGCCGGAGACTGCGGCAGTGCCAAGTATAAGGCCCGCGCTATGGTGTGCTATATTCTAGGTAGCTAGGAAACATCCGAACGACAATTTACATTTGCTGCAGAAATTTATACAGACACCACAACAACTCTTCTGCAAATTCTGTCAATCACTAGGTCATGATGAGCACAATTTCCATAGTTATGAATTAATGATGGACAAGACACTTGCATATAGGGTGTAGGAAGAAACACAGACTCCAAACCAAGGCTTTGGGGGAGTACGAGGTGAGTATTAGGGGCACGACTGAGACTGAGGTGGAGGAGGGCCTGGTAGAGGCAAAGGGAAACTTATTTGTTACAATTGTGGAGGACCAAGACACTACGTGAGAGACTTCCTAAATCGATGCGACTATCATGCAACTACTATTACTTAATTTGACCATGTGACTGAGGATTGCCCTATATTATTGGCTAAGATTCAGGAGAACGGGGTGTAGCCTCTGCAACTGAATCAAAACCTATAGATGATGAGGGTCGAGCCTCATGAGAAAGACCCTAAGGTAGACATTATGCTATAAAGTGGAATGATGACTAGTGAGGATAAAGGGAAGCAACCTACAAAAAGTAAGTGGGTCCGCAAAGCACTAGAAAAGGAGATTAGGTTTGATCAGGAGTGTGCAAAAGAAACATTTATGGAAGCAAATAAAAGATTCACTGAGACCTCTACCTTAAGAAGTCAGGAGAAACTAGTTGAAGAAATGGACCCATCCATGAGTACCACATTCTTAGAGACCTCCATGAAACTACTCCACGATAGTAAGGTTGTGAAGGGACTATAGGAACTAATCAACCGGTGCACTGGAAAGGACAACGCTACTAGAAAACCACGCATAGTCAGAAAGCTTGGTAAGCATAAGGAAAGGACTGGACGTGAGATGAGAATCCCCGCACAGATAGGGGAATACGAAATGGACCAAGTTATCTTGGATCTAGGGTCTGATGCGAATGTTTTGCCAAAAAAAACATGGGAAAGAGTGGGGAGACCTGTGCTTCAGTGGTCTCTGATATAGTTAGGATGGAAAAAAAAAAATCATCCCAATGGGGAGGCTACAAGGGCTAACAGTTGACATCAAAGGCGCGAGCGCACTGGAAGATTTTGAAGTAATAGAGATTTTGGATGATAGCAATCCCTATCTTGCGCTCCTTGGGATCAATTGGGCCACTGACATGAATGGCGTAATCAACCTGAATAAGCGAAAGATGATATTTGAAAATAAATCGCTCTACGTAGTGGTACCACTAGATCCTGCAGAAGGACCGCGCTATACGAAATTGGTCCCCAATTATGAAAGTGATGATGATTTGGACCAGATTTATAAGATAACGGTGCAAGGCTAGGATTGGTTGAATATGATAGTAGACAGATGTATTTCATGGGACTGCGAGAGCTCCTACACATCAAATTTGGATGAAGAACTAGAGCACTGGTAAAATTGACTACATGAAGTATCTACGTTGTGCTGTAATATGATGACCAAGTCATTGCGATGCATATCATCAAAGGTAAGGAATATGCCTCACTATGATGGGCTAACTGACATTGATTTATTTTTGGATGCATTCGAAAGAGAAGTTCCTAAGAAACATCTCTTCTAGGCATTAGATTGGGCATTGTGTTCTACACATGCAAGATGGTGGAGTACGCACAAGGGTAGTTTCGATGATTAGCATGAATATAGGAGGATGATGAGGATACACTTTGGTCACCTAAAGGTATGAATAACAAAAAAGTATGATAGGAGGAATGATCCATGCGATCATTTGGCTAAACAGACTAAAGAATATGGAGTGAAGCCTTAGCCAAAGTGGGTCCATCTATTTTTTCATACTTGGGAGGTTATACTAATGAATTGGTACTTGGAGACAGAACTTCATCATGGCACTAAAGAATGGGATGTTTTACGCCAAGGGTTTTTGATGATGTTCAATTTTGAGGATGCATTTGAGTCCATTGATGAATCATTGCAGGAGGTTAAGAAAACCATATTTAGGATACTGTAGGATCCTCTAGACCTGATTCAACCTGATTTGACTACCCAGCTGAGCCACACGCTAGAATGTTACAATGTAACAACATAAGAAGAAGACGAAGACCTAAGAAAGTTTAATATCTTGGAGATTGAAGGTCATCACAAAGTTGAAGGACCACAACTATAGAACCCAGAAATAACTAAGCTGCTCAAGACCAAGCAGGTGAACATTGGCATGGAGGCAGAACCAAATTGCCAAGATTGGGGACTATTGGGACGACGCGACAATAGATAAGGTTGCCGAACTGCTCTGCGGATATCAAGACATATTCCCCAAGAATTTTTCCGATCTGAAAGGGATAATTGGAGTCCTGGGTGTCATGAAGATCACCCTAAAGATGGACGTGAAGCTTTTGAAACAAAGACCGTACTATCTCAACCCGAAGTATAAGGAAAGGGTCAGCATTGAGTTAGATAAGATGCTCGTAGTAGGAATTATTGAACTAGTGGAAGAATCTGATTGGGTAAGCCCAATAGTGGTTCAAGGAAAGAAATAAAAGGAAGAAATAAGGATATGCGAAGATCTGAGGAAATTGAATGACGCTTATGTGTATGATCCTTTCTCAACACCATTCACCAACGAGGTCCTGGATAATGTAGGTGGATAAGAAGCATACTCTTTCACTGATGGGTTCTCTGGGTACCATCAGATCAAAATCGCGCCTGAGGATAGAAGCAAAATGACCTTCACAAATGAATGGGGATGTTTTCAATACACTGTAATGACTTTTGGGCTAAAGAATGTTAGTGATATTTTCATGTGTAGTCATTGTGGCATTCAAAGACTTCATTCGTAAAGTTTTGGAGGTATACTTTGATGATTGGACAATGTTTGGATTGGTCAGGTGCTATGTGGCAAGTCTGCGCTTGATGCTAAATACATGTAGGAGATACTATTACATTCCTCCACGCAGGGAAAAAAATGAAGGTACCAAAGGATATTGATGAGAGTAAGGTCACCCTACACACACCCCTACTGCCAGAGAAAATTGTCTTTGAGGGATCACGCTTGGGGCATGTACCCCTTCTAAAATTGGAAGACTAGGATTTAGTTGACACAGAGAATTTCCCTCATTTAGTGATAGATCAACTCATGCACCATGTCTTCCACAAAAATATTGGAGTGACTACTTTGGAGCTAAGGATGTGGCTAAAAGTCATGGACAAGGAAGGCCTACTAAACCTGTTGTGGGTGTCGCATTACAATCGCACACCCATCATGATGATCGTGATCAAGCAGCTGCTATTCTTGTTGCATGATGGGTGTCTATGGCTGGAGGAGCTGATACCCATCATTGAAATGCGGATCCATAAGATCAGGCAGCTACCACATTCAGGAGAAAATCTAGCCATATTGTTTAGTGGAAAGGACGACGAGCATTCCCTTGCTGAGGCGATGAAGGAAAAACTTAAGCTATTAAAGAAGCTATGTAGTTATGCCATCACGAGTCTCTGTGACCCCGAGGTCAAAGTGGTGATGAAAATCTTGGCAGGAAAGGTCATCAGGAAGTGTCATGCAGATGAAGTGGCGGCACCAGTGATAGCCTTGGTAGCCCAGTGCGTGGAGGGCGTACAATTTAATTGGGCATGCTACCTCTGCAGTGAGTTCCTTGTGAACTGCTGTGAGGTGCAAGATCATAGTAAGACATTCCACTATGCATGGTTATAGCTGTCCATAGTATTGGTTGCGTGGGAGCTACCTAAGGATAGGCAGTTTCCTCTAGTCACACCAGACCTATCGGAAGTAGCGATGTTCACTTCAATGTGGGCTACGAAGGATCCTTAGTGTATAAAGGATAGCAAGATCTTATGGATCTCGACGGAGATGAGAATCCATATGGCCATTAACTGCAAGTCGCGGTTGTCACCAACTAATTTTTATAAGCTGCAGGAGTATGTGAAATTCAAGGCCGATTTCCACCATGTCTCAATATGTGCATGAAAGGACCCTAAACAGAAGTGGCATGACCTGTCATACTTGGCCACAGATGATGTGATTGCAGTGGTCCTCGACTGCTAGCCGACAGATTGACGCACTGCCATAGACTTGACAACGAGATCTAGAAAGTCTGCCACACAGTGAAAGAATGAAGAAGCAAAGCTAAAGATGGAACAGTTGGCCGTGAAGAAAAGAAAGGAGGCCAAGGAAGAGCACACTGCTGCAAAGCAGATGGGTGGGCAACCGGAGGAAGAGGAGCGTGGCTCTGACCGGAGTCAGAAGTTGCCTTCCTTGGAGACAAAAGAAGAGGATGAACATATGATGGAGTGGACCCAGAGATGACTCCATTCTACACCAAGCACAATAGAGATCCAAAAAAAGTAGGGCCATGGAAGAAGTCCAAGGCCAGAAATACATCTCTCGACTCGATCACCCTAACGGAGGTGGACTTGAATGACATAGGTGATACGATGAGGGATGGCACCGTGGAACTGCTGCAGCAGTTCAAGCAGCAACAACAACAAGCTTTGGGTGTTATCCAGATGGGTCTGCACGAGCTAGAGATCCACGCATCATAGGTACAGACTGGAGTGGTTTCAACTAGTTTGGCACCTGGCACCTTCGAAGCTGCAAGGACGCTGTGCACAAGGGATCACCGAGAAATAGTGTTGTCGGATGGTGCATTGACTACAGAGATAGAAGCTGACAAACCCATTGTCATCACCCTCAAGGGAGTTGGACTAAACTTGGCTACACTTCCTAGTGAGGTGCTTCACCTTTTGCAGGATGACATGATCTCAGAACTACGGGCCCATGAACAACGCACATTATAGGTAATCAGTGAGCAAAATATAAACAATGCCCAGATGGTTGTACAATGAGACTCCACCATTGACCTAGTGAAAGACCTTATAGGAAAGAGTCAACGCATGGCTAAGGTTGTGGCCGAGGCATGCAGATCTTTCCCAGAGCCTGACATTCCCGAGGCTGAGCTAGTAGATGTGCGGGTTTAGAAGCTTGATGCTGGAGTACTTGATGCATGCACAAAATTGGCAAAGGTCCAGTTGGAACTGAACCTAAAAATTGTAGAGTTGCAGTTGCAGGCCCAACCTTCAACTCTGCCAGAAAACAAAGAACAATGCGAGTCAGCTATGAAAGATGCTGCAGCAGCAATGGATAGTGCAAAAAAGGACTATATGACACTCTTCGAGTAGTTGCTCGAGGTGGTCACCAACCTACAAGAAGACCCCATTGTGCAGAGACTTGAAACAGAAGTGTGGGAGCTGCAACAACACTACAATGAAGTTAAAGTGATGGAACGCACTGTCGCCATCACGCAAAGGCTGGAAAAGCTGTAGGAGGCCAAGGATTTCAAAGAATAGGTAGATGCAACTCAGCACATGGAAGCAGTGCCGAAGGCTTGCTTACAGCCTTGGTTGGATGAGGCCTATTTGATCATGACCAATATTAAAGGCAAGCTAGCTAGTATATAGAAGACTCATCAGAACATTTATTCAGATGGCACAAGGCCAACAACAGAGCAGCTAGTCGAGGAGATGAAGTAAGCAGCAACACAATGTACCACTGAAGTTGCAATAGTCCAAGTCGAGCTAGGAGTTCTTTACAACAAGATTTTGTGCCAGCTGAGTGACTCAAGAGTGAGTCACCATGATTGTGTTGGGGGCCTCTTGGGAATGGTTCCCCTGCCATCATTTTTGGGACTAAAAGCCTAAGTTTGGGGTAGAAAGCCCGAATTTTGTGTAAAGGAATGTAAAGTCTTTGCATTTTGTTTCCATGGAGTGCGAAGATATCAAGAGTCAAAAAGTGTTTCCACCCTTAGTTTAGATAGCTTGTGTCGACTTTAGAGATCTACCCTTGGTCCACGAACCATGGGATTGTATAAAAATGAGTCTTAGAAGAGTATAAGAAAAAAGAGAGAGTTCTAACTAAGTTTGAGTCGGTGAAGAGCTAACAGCAAGAATCTTAGTGTAGGAAGAGGCTCTGTAGCTAAGTGCATAGAGGCTTAGGGTAGAAGTCTACAACTAAGTTCACGGACCCCTAAAACTCTATGCGCAAGGCAAATAGAGTCTGTATTGGGAATCTAAAACATCAATAAAGAGAAGTATTCTGAAATTACTATGTATTTTACCTCTGTGGATCGCATGCGATTATGTTATGTTAAGTTCTGGGTATATGTTATAATGCTAATTTGATGCACAAATGTATATGTTTCTATTTGTTATATGAACACAAATAAGGATATATGTTTACACGAAGATAATCTCAATTACATGGTAAAATTGGCAAACACTTAAGATTTTCTAGAAATTATACAATAACACAGTAACAAAGGAGCGTAAGTACTTGAGTCACTGGTTAGAGTTGCATGAAGGACGATCATATACTTTCGCGGAGATTCTAAGAGACGGAAGAGAAAGTACATCGATAAGCCCTAAACACTTATCAATCTGCATGAAGGAAGGGTTTAAGGTATAAAACTGACATCAGAACCATCTCAAGGTGTGGAAACTTGGTTCCTGCATCCCCCCATAGTACTTCAGGTGAGACTTTGGTCCGTGCTCCATGGAATGATGTTGAAAGGGCTAGTAGTGTAGGGATTTTCTTGGCCAACTAACACTGAACTTGGGTCAGGGCCCATCAAGCCAACACATAGATACATATGACAATAAGGTCGATGCCGATACAAATGATGATGATCATCATGATCATGATCATGATCATGAACATGATGGTGATTATGATGATGAGGAAATTGTTGGCAACAACTAGTGACATTCATGATGATATAGACTGCATCATGGATCATTTTTGATATATTGTTATGATGTTGATTTTCATGGTTAGTATCATATGTATCATTTTCACGGCCTCCAATACCATATTATTGAGTAATATCTTCTCGACATGTATCATTTTGAGCTATATCATTTGGACATGATGTATCATATTGAATTGTATCATTTTGTCTTACATAATTTATCATTTTTATTTATATCATTTGTACATGACGTATAATTTTTTCTTATGTCGACCAAGGAAAATTTTAAGGATGGAAGTTTATCTTAAATTTTAGAAGCATTAGCGAATCTTACTAGTCCCTAATATGAAAATCGTAAAATGTTTGGCATTATTTTTGTAAAATTATTTAGATTTATAATGATTTTATATTATTCTATATAAATTTTGGCGATGTTTAAGGTAAAATAATCTTATACTATAAAATGTGGGCGAATAATTTTTAAGAAAAAATGGAAATTGGCGAATCTTTTTTTTGGAAAAAACATGGCAAATTAGCCCACCTATAAATATTATATCATTTTCACATGTTATTGATATACTAGTATATGTGAATATCACTTGTTTTAGTTATATATGATGATGATATTATTAGTATTGATTCATCAATTTTTATATATTGAAAGCGGTTTATGATTTGGATGCATATTTATGACGTATGATGGTTTTGATTTACTGCTTATGATGGATGTTGCCAATTCACTTAAATTATAGATATTTGACTTACTTGTTTTAATTATACATGACGATCATGTTACAATAATTATCTTGTTATTTTATATGTACTGGATGTTGTAGATTCTATTTTGATGGAGATTTAATAAGTATAATGATGTTAATTTTTATGGATGTTTCTTTCTGTAATATTTTTTTTTTTTATAAATGTTATCCTATAAAATATTTCAAATGAATTCATATCATTTATTGTATAATCATATAACTTATTTAAGGGATATGATATATTTAACTAATTAAATTGAAATAAAACATATTAATTTAATTGTATGCAAAATAATAATCATTTTTGGAAGCAAAAAAAGAAGAAAAAATGGAAGCCAAATTGGAAGGCACACAAGAAGCAAATTGGGAAGCAAAAAGGGGAGCAAAACTAGAAGAAAAATGAAAACCAAAATGGGAAGAAAAATTGGAAGCCAAATCAGAAGCTAAACTGGATGCAAATCGTGATGTTATTCCTAGGGCTTGGAAACAAAAAAAGAAGAAACAATCCAAGCCAAATTGGTAGCCACATTAGAAGCAAAACTAGAAGAAAAAAGAAAAAAAACTGGAATCCAAACCAGAAGCTAAATTGGAAGAAAATCCTCACGCTATTCCTGATGATCTTTCTGGTGCTATTCTTGACATTGTTTTCACGTTATTCCTGGCGCTATTTCTAGTGTAATTTTCGGCAAAATTTTAGACATTATTTCTAGCGCTATTTTTTGGGTAATTCCCGACACTATTCTTGGTGCTATTTTTGGAACTATTTTTTCGACAATATTCCAAGACCTATTTCCGACATTATTTCTAGCACAATTTCTAGCACTAAATCTTATGTTATCATAAAAATTCCAGATTACGTCCATTTTTTTTTGCAAAAAATGGTGTTAAATTCATGAACTAAAGTAGACTAAATTTGGATGCTATTTTAGACACTATTTTCATGTTCTGTTGTAATAAGAATTAGATCAGATAGCTGTGTAATAACGTTGATAGTGGGGGAATCTCTCTCTCTTATTCCAAGCCTCTTGAATCACTCTTCCCGAACAAAATTTGTGTAGATGGGAACATCTTCAATGCCTTGAAGAAGGGGTATTTTAACACACAAATTCTTCAATTCTCTTAGAATTTCAACCTCTTATGGGGTGTTCTTTTTGTGTTGGATCATCCTTTCAAGATAGGGAGGTATTTGGCTTGATGGAATTATCTTCCTTCTCTTCTTCAAGATATTCATATGGAGAAGGTGGGTGAGAATCTAGAAATACCTTCCCAAACCTAAGGTTGATTTCTTGGATCTCCATAGCATAGGTAGGATAGGATGTTTCCCCACTATAGATCTGTTGGGCTTGCTGGTTGTTTGGGTTCAAATTGGGTTGGGAAGGAATTTAACATTTCTTGGGTGGATTATTTTGGGGTAGATGTGGTTAAGGCGGAGGAGGAGGCATTAAGGCAGCTGGTTGGGCTGCTTGAGGCCTCCATCCTTCTAAAGGGTTTCTGCAATGAGGAGGTTGAGGTTAATATGGCTGGAAGGTGGATTGATAAGCTGAGGATACTGAAGAGGATAGGATCAAAGAGAAGGCTTGGATAAAGGTGAGTGGGTTGGAGGATACCAAGGATGAAAGTATGGATTATGGTTTCGATTGAAAGAATGATAGTTTGCAACTTGAATTACTTGTTGATATGGTTGAGGACCTTGTGGCATCCTTTGATTAATGAAACAATGCTTCTCGAAGCCACCCTCCACCCCTTGGTATACAAGCTTCAGACTTGGAAGAGAGGGGAATTTGTTAGTTACATGGTTCTCCTCACAAACAAAGTAGACATCTATGACATTCAGTGGGCACTCATTTTTTGGGTGCCTCTTGGTGCATCTAGGGAAAAATATAACTAATGTCCATTCTTCCCCCCTTTGCTTCTTCCTAATATGCATAAAATCCGTTTGTAACAAAAAGTTATGCAACATATCAGTTTTAAAGTATTCTAGAATACTCCCTATTCCATGTTTGATAGTTGATGTAGAGGGAGAGGAATTGACGAGGCCTTGACTAGACCTGCCTCTCTTTCTTGCAACCCCAAAATGATTCGTAAATACTATCATGATGTCGTCATAAGTCAACTGGTAAATGTCTACACCAGACAACATATTAAAGGTATCCATCAAATCCTCCCTAATCTCCTGAAGAAGTGCAAGATTCAGGGATTCTGGGTCAGGGGTATAGTTAGCCCTTCTATAATTGAGTTGAAATCTTTCTTCATAATCCTCTAAGATTAATCTATCCCTAGGTAATTCTAAATATATCCTCTTTTGTTTCCCTTGATATAAAATATTCCTTGTATTTATGATTAAAATCTTGCTACATTTGAGCCCAAGTGGTGATGCTAACTCCTTCCAAGCTCATGAACCAATGCAAGGTTGCATCCTTGCATGTAGAAGGGAATAATTTTAGCTTCACCTCATTATAAGTGTAATCATAGGATTCTGGGTCAAGGGTATAGTTAGCCCTTCTATAATTGAGTTGAAATCTTTCTTCATAATCCTCTAAGATTAATCTATCCCTAGGTAATTCTAAATATATCCTCTTTTGTTTCCCTTGATATAAAATATTCCTTGTATTTATGATTAAAATCTTGCTACATTTGAGCCCAAGTGGTGATGCTAACTCCTTCCAAGCTCATGAACCAATGCAAGGTTGCATCCTTGCATGTAGAAGGGAATAATTTTAGCTTCACCTCATTATAAGTGTAATCATAGGTTCTACAAACCACAAAAAAATTGAACATGAATGTATTTGGGTCCTTGAAATCTAGGCCATGAAAGTGTCGGAGAGAAGTGGGGCTTATTTTTTTCATTATATCTTCCCCAATGCTTTCTATGATAATAAATGACTTAGTCTATCTATTTTCAACCATGTTTTGCGTAGGCAATGTACGTTCTTCCTCCCCTATGGGTTCTTCAAATATCTCTCGTTGCTCGCATAAAGCATTTTATAACTCCTTTGTGGTTAGAGTCGGGGGTTCATAGTTACCAAAGAAGAGTTATGGTTGACTACTTGAAAGAGTGGTGGTTTTTGGTATAAATTTCTCTAGGCTATCCCTAATCCTATAAGGCATGAAATAAATATATGATTTGTTTATGGTTTCTTTTTTCTGGGTTTTTTCTAGATAATCAAACACTGATGCAAAGATTTTTTTTTTTTTTTCAAGAAATAAAATGGAAAGATAAAGAAAATCAAAGCATAATCAACACCTACTTTGACACCTCCTCAAAAACAATGCAAAAAAAGTGATGATCTCTGGTATTTCAACAAGAATGTTGCAACTCCCAGGGCTAACAAATTTAATTTGTCAATCTGAGGTTCATACAAACTTAAGAGGTGACAATGTTGTATACACAAATAAGTTAAGATCTTCTCAAGTTTCTTTGGAGTTAGTGAACCAAACAAGGGTGTACAAAGACCATTCTACAAACTAAATCTAGACATTGCAAGAGTGAAAAAATGTTGCAAAAAGGAAACCCTAATCTAATTGCGAGAATTGAAATGTTACAAGAAAGTAAACATTAATATATTTGTAGAAAATGTAAATGCTAATCTACTTGTAGGAAATCTAAATGCTAATTTTCTTGTAATAAACGTAAATACTATTCTACTTGGTGGAATGGAAACCTAATTGCAAAAATGGAAATGCTTGGAATGGAAACTCTAACATGTTGCAGGAAACCAAAGACAATGGAAAAGAACCTATTCTAATTTCATAAATTAAAGAGCACAAATAAACTCAAAATAATTTCATTCAAAGGACATTATATTATAGTAACAAATTTCATTAATTATCTTGGAAATTAATCATGTAAACTATCCTTGTAGCATACAATTCATGAACTTGTTTACTAACCATAGTTGCATAAATGAATTGTAGTGGTGAAAAGACAAATCCTAAGTAATCTCTAGTATTCCTAAAACTTGGTTTTAGAGCCTAAGGGTCATTGTATATGGTGAAAATGAAAAAATAAATCTCAGAGGGAAATTCTGGTCATGTTTGGAGAGATTTTACATAGTGCTACAATTTTCTATAGGATTGCTACAAGATCTTACAAGATTTCACTGTTTTGCTACAAGATCGAAGGCGAGAGAATTCTAAGGGATTAAAAGGTGATATGAAGGTGAGAAATGGTATTGCAAGGTGGAATAATTTTTTATGATTTCCTTTCCAAACATAGTACCCCTCATGGGCCCATCTTGTACAAGGCCAAATGCACATAGTGGCCTTGAGCAAAGTTCAAATGAACTCTCAGTGAAAAATTATTTTGAAGAAGTTGTTGAGGGAGGAAGGAGGATGCTAAAAGTAATATGACAAGTTCAAATGATAATGTTATTCCCCACAATCCAACAGTATGATTTGCATAATCCAAATATTACCCAATATTGCAAAACATCTAAAGCATGCTAACAATGTAAATTGCAGAAAGCTAAACTAGAAAGAAAGGATGAGTTAAATTTTATTCAAGATCTTCCTAATGCATGCAAAATGAAACCTTTATTATTATGGTTTACAATACAAGGCTTACAAAAACACTTTACAAGATAAATTTCCAAGAGGTGAAGGATGAATATTCAAAGACAACATTTTATATCAACAAAACTTGCAAGAAAAGAAATATTGCTAACATAAGTTAAAAAAGGATGTTGGCATTATGACTAATGTGTTGTCCTTGATGGAAAACTACTTGATGAGTTATCTTTTGATGGAAACCTACTCTATGAAGATGTCAACAGGATGTGTCTACATGTGTGTTGATGGTGATGGACTTGCCAACAAAGGGGATCTCCATGGTATGAAGTCCCAACTAGACCTCACACCATTTGGTGTAAGAGTCCCATCTAGTACAATGGCCCAATTTCCATTATCATAGAGATATTCCTTGGCTCTAACTGTTAGCACATGAGAGTGTTATGCTGGTATCTTCAAACAACAAGGTATGTGTTCCTGGTGAGTACGTAATGTAACTCATGTCTAGGTTCTCTTACTATAAAAGGGGAGAGTGAAGTGAGCCTCTTGATGAAAGGGAGTAGTCCCAACCACACACGTGAAAACAATTTCTTTTGTCCAGTAGCTAGCGAAATAGTCCACAACAGATGTGACAATCGTTAAAACCAAAGTTCAAGGGAAAATATACACCATCTAGAGGAATAGTCCACATGGGATGACCATCGTTAAAACCAAGAAAACACAATTATGGTCTATCTAATGTTCGACGGAGTAGTCCAAATAGACGGGACAACAATGATAAACAATAAAACACATATTCAACAATGTAAGTACTAAAATAACCAAAGTAGTTCAACTATATTAGTACAGGTTAGAAAACATGCATTACAAGAGTTTAAAGAATAGTCTTACAAATAGATACAAAACATGCATGAAAGCACGCTGGCCTGAGACAGGCTCATGAATTAAGACAAATTTCCAAGACACATATGTACACCATACATCACTAGCCCCAGTAGTGGGACATTTGAGCCACTCCTCGCTCCTCAAAGAAAAAATTATAGAATCTCAAGGCTATGTTGGAGGAGCCAAGGTGAAACGTTGTTTTCTCATATAGTAAAGGGGTATATATATCCAAGGGGGGACAATTGAACCTTATGACTCTTCGACTTCCCTCATGAATTTTTGACTTCCTATGACTTTTTGAATTTACATGACTCTTCAACTTCATATGTGGGTTTATTGGACTTCCCCTTTACATTACATTGATTACAACAAGTATGTCCCACAGTAGTGATGTGGCCGAGCTAACCCATGACACAACTCGACATTACACTGCTATCATGTGCTGGTTGACTGTGGCGTCTGTGTCGAGCTGTTGTGATGCTGAGTGATGGTATGCTCTCGGTGTAACACATCTTCACCTCCACATGGAAAGTTGCGAGGGGCCTTCGATGGTCTTGGTATTTGTTTGATGGTGCATGTGTATGTGTCCCTTTTGCTCGCTACTCAACATGTTTCGTGCATTTGTTCAACTGCGAGAAAGTCTTCTAGCATGTGCCTCTTCTTCATCATGTCCATCGTCGTGACATGTTTCATCAATGTACCTGTTCATGCAATCATTCATGACGAGACAACATAAAATCCAAAAATCTCCTAGCCTATCATGATGCATTGTTTTCTGTTTCAGTGCAAGTGACCAAGAGAGGGACAAGGCACTGAAGCTCCACAGAGCACAACTTAGGCCAGGATGTGAGGCTTCAGAGAAATCTCAAGAAAAACTATGTAGATGTCACTAAGAGGTAGATTTACACAATATGAGACAGTAGTGACAGTTACAGGGTAAAACCCAGCTGGGAGGTAAAATTCTAAAGTTTTCAAGAGGAGGACCAGGCAGAGTGTCCAACGACTATTGGGCCAATCTGCAAAATTTTCAATGGGATCACTAGGTAGGTCATCTAATTGGGATCTGCATAGTTTCTCCAGGGAAGGAAAAGTGGTATTAAGAGGCACTGGTAGAAAAATTTGTGCAGTTTTCCAGAGGAGGACATGATTGGACTACAAGAGCTACTGATAAACATTATGCAATTCTGGGGGATAGTCTGGGCCTGGACAAAATTACGCAATTTTTGGGTTGATTATAGAGCAGAGCGGAAGGGAAGGTGATAAAAAAATATGCGTAATTTTATGAGGAAGAACATAACAGGCTAGCAGGGAAGCTTGCCTATTAAATCTATGCAATTTCCCGGGATAGTGCAATGATAGGCAGTAGAGGCAGGTCCCACATGTCTGCACAGTTTTTGCAAGCAGTGAAAGGTAGGCAGGTTGGACAAGTTCTATGTAGTTTTGGAGATTATTGCAACCCTAGGTCACAACTCAAGTCAGTTTTTCTAGTTGACTAGAGGGAGGCTTAATGGGTGACCTTGTAGGAAGCATAGACTAGATCAAATTCTAGGACAACTTTTCCACAGTTCTGGGAGATAGTAAGTTGGCTCATTTTTGGAATTGCGTAGTGCAAGCTACCCAAAGGACAACCTCAAGATCTACGCAGTTTTGGGAGACAATGAGCTTGCTCATTTCTAGAATTTCGTAGTGTAGGCTGCCCGGAGGACAACCTCAAGCTCTGCGCAGTTCTAGGAAACAATGCAAGGTCACTGAGATCGAGGTCTGGTTGAAGGAGGGTTATTCGGTCGATATATTTTTAGGAAAAATGACTAAGTATGAAAGCAAGTGGACTTGCACATACATGACATTGTGATCAAACACTTAACACGACTCAATGACAAGACACCTCAAATCAATAATACAATCATGTTCTCAGTGAGACTTACTCAAAGGTTACAAGCGACAAGTGTGACACTTGAGATATGTCTTCGAACAACCATGACAACACTTGCACAACAGTGCATGCAACTTTGTGTGTGAGTGCAACCAATGTCGACAGAGTGAAAACAACTCATACACACAAATACAAACCTTCAAAATTGACAGAACAAACTCGCAAGTTTGACATAGAAATCAACATGCCAAATATGACAGTTGGTCAAACAAGAAAAAAGGAAGCAAGACATGTAGAGGAAACACATGAAACAAATTTATGCTTGCAAACATGCATGTTATTGAAGATAGATGATATGAAAATGATAATAAGTTCTTCAATCTACACTAAGAGATGTACTTCAAAATATATTCTTTACTTACCATACTTACCCTCGAGGTGATATGCATTCTATGGAGTTTTCATGAGGTCCCACTCTCTTGTCATAACTTGGTTCCTTGGTTTTTCTCCTCAACTCCTTGAGAGTCATATGGAATGTCATGTTTCCTTGTGGTTAGTGAGATACAGATTTGCACCGTTTCAGTGGATAGTGGCTGCTGCTGGGATGATCTACGTAGTTTTCTAGAGCAAGGATGGCCTGCCTGCTCTGCGCAATTTCTAGGAGCAAGGATGCTGACCTTCTCTGCATAGTTTTCCAGAGCAAGGTTGGATTCCTGCTTTGCGCAGTTTTTAGATGCAAGACACTGCTGTGGAATGGGTCCTGGGAGGACGCCTCTGCGCAATATCTCAGTGCAGTGTAGCCTGAGCAGCTAAGGGACAATACTATACATTTTCCAAAGACAATCAGTTTTGGCTAGGCAGGATGCTGGAGGAAACCACTACGTAGTTTGTGGATGCCAAGGGAGGCTGGGGTCTCTATGCATTACATAGTATTGGACACCTAATCCTCTATGGGTTAGTGTGGAATCCGAATAGACTAAGGAAGTCCAAGAGACCTTGGAATACGAAACCAAAGGTCATATGAATGTACTATAAATGTATATCATTTTTTAATAATAGATGTACTCTCCTGATCATCATTCAAATTCTTTTGCTCCCATGTGTGTGTTTAACATGATATTAGAATGAGCAATAAATGGTCCTACTCCAATTTTAGTCTTGCCATTCTGATCCTATCCTAATTCTCTACGATATTCTCTGCACATTTATTGCCCTCTACTATTTTTCCAAGAATCTACTACACTAACTCTCCCTCATGAAATACATTCATCCTAATTCAAACAACATTGTGTATTTTGATCTCTTGGCATGAATCTTGCTGAGTTCTTTTCCACACCTGTCAAATCTGCCTCTAAATTGGTCAGATGAGCCACTCTGAGTTGTCCAACATTTACTTAGTTCTGTCAATTCTCTGCCTCATCTATCAGAAATGTTTCAGAGTTGTTGCTAAGTGAATTTAATGTATGAATCCAACTGTCTGAGATTTTCCTGATAAGGTGTTTGTTGGAAGTATGGTGCAAGTGCCTGAAAAGGAAAAAAAGAAGAAGAAGAATGACTACGGATTGATGGGTGCCATGATGAAGCTAGCTAGCTTTTTGAGCATTGTGGTAGATCAGGCTTACTTTTATATTGTCTTTGTAAACAGTCCTCTGTATTTATTGGGGGTGTAAATGATTCCAGTGTCTTTGGGTTGAAGTAAGGGGCAGTTGAAGGGTATTCCTCTTTGGAGGATGCTTCTATTATATATGGGCTCAAACCTAAATCCAAGAGAGTATTAAAAAAGTTTCCATCATGATCAGGAAGAAAGGGAGGGTTCAACCACTGTGGCTCATGAAAACTGGCCGAAATGATGAATCGAATTGAGTGACAAAATAGTAGTGTGAGCTCTACACTATTCTTTTCCATTAAAATTCTTTCTCTGTTCATTTCCCATTGAATCCTTTGTGCTTTGTCCACTGATATCTCCTGTGTTGACTTGAAGACTATTGTTTGTGAAATTTATTGTTGTTTGTGATCTGAGTGTGAATGGTGAGTTTGAGGCCAACGTCTGAAGTATTGAATAGTCACTGAAGCAATGCTGAAATTCCTTGAACCATGGCACAATGGAAGCGTGGTGAACCTAAGGTGAAAGACACTCGTGGTGCTGGTTGTTAGAATTTTGAAGGGTTGCATTACTCTGTCTTGAATTGGAGGCTTGCATATAGTGTGGCGTTGTACGTTCATTTGACTATATCTGAAGGTCATGAAGAAGAACGTATTAGAGACTGTGTAACGAAGACCATAAAAAAAATTTGGAATGTCATTCTTTTATAAGCGTGAATTTAAGCATGAACGTTGATTGTTATGGAGCGTATGGCTTATTAACGGTTAATGGAACGTTAGATATTTTTTAAGATGGAGGCCATATGGTATATATAGTTAAATTAAAACATAATTCAATATATAAAAAAAAATATGCTAAAGATTAAGGCTCTATTGTAGACAAATAAGTCGGTTTTGTGTATGGCTCAATGACTCGTTTGTGTGCTGACTTGGAGCTATATTGGTGTTAAATGGTGCTCTTCAATTGTGTGTTGAATGCATCGAAAAATGTGCACTACCTTACCTACTATTAAAACTCAATGTTCAGTTGGACAACCTTCATGTGCATTAAAGGTTATGCAATGTTTTATTTCAAAGTTTTTGAGGGCCATGAAACATGCAATGAGTTCAACTCCTGAATGCATTACACCCTTGCAATTCCATTAGTCAAATGGAGCAAGTCAATGCCATGAGAAGTTGAAAAGGTACAAGAAAATGTTTACTTTATAATATTCAACTATTTGAATGCCACGGTAAGCCCTAAGGAGAAAGTTGGGCTGTATCTATTTTGCACAAAAATTTTTATCCTCACCATGATGTTGGACCGAAGTTTATGTAACCAGATTTGATACTAACCTGTTTCAATATTTTGAGCATAGAGACCATCTATATTAACAGTGAAGTTTGAATCTTCCATGGAGCATTGAATGTTTATGTGGTGCATTGAATATCAAAGTCTTTTTAATGATATGAAAGTGTATATGGTTGGAGGTGGCATATATATGTGGTAGGATGTATTCTGATAAGCAAGACCTTTTAGATATATGTGTTGCTATGTGTTGAATATAATTGTAGAAAAGCTATATAACGATTTGGTCTCTTTATAGAGACATAGCCTCATCACTGCAGATTTTTGATATTCTAGAGACTTATATCCAAGCCACTCTATTAATTTCCATTTTTCTCTAGCTTACAAAAAGCAAAGTTACTTCATTACTCTTTTGTCGTAAGTCAAAATTGCTTTAATTAGTGATGTATTATATTTATTAAATACCTTGATACATTCCACTGTTTATTGGAAGGAAAACATCAACAAAGGCACTCTCTATGATATTCAGACCTACCTACATAATGCATACGAAAAGATTGAGTATTTTCAACTAGAATCTCAATTCCAGCAAGAAGAATTACAACACTGGAGTCATCATTCTAAACTTGTTTCTATTCAGAACATTGAAATAGACTCCCATAAGAAACCAATTGATTCAGATCCAGTACCCAATAAAGCATCAAGGTTACATGCAAATGCATAAATTTAGTCTACACTTCCGAAGCCCATCATCAGGCCTTGGGAAGAGCTTGTCCACAACAAGCACAAAACTAGTATTGGATATGACAAGGACATGTCCTTTCATATTCTAGATTACTCAAAGCCCATCTAGTTTCAAAGTGCTGGATTTCTTCATGACAGTTCATCTTCAACTGTTCCAGATTTTGCTCCTCTTCCATAGCAACAACAATAGATTTTGAAATGTCAACACTATGACCGAGTTGGCCATATGAAAGATCACTGTTTTGATCTTCATCCATGTGAGCACTATCATAAAAATAGTCATTATTCAAACGAATGCTTTAGAAACAATCCTCCTACAAGAACAAAGATTTATCTTGGATTGATTGCTTCTTGTAAAAGGGCATCAACAACCAAGAAGATATTCTAGTCATATCTCCGAACTTGTTCTACAATATTGAACAGTCTTGCAGTTGATTTTTCTCCATCATCTCACCTTGTATCTGATAGGGGGGGAATGATGGTCATCTACAAGCTTCAAAGCCACATCAAGCGAGCTTGAGCCACAACTTGCCACACTAGTTTTAGAGTTGTAGCTAGAGACAAATATGCCCCTGAGCATGCCTTCAGTTTGTGACACCTCTTCAAAGAATTGGGGACACTTCCTCTAGCATAAGACTTCAGCTTCTTGCCAATTTTGGAAGAGTTCTAGGAATTTCATTAAGCATTCCAGATTTGTTGGTCATCCTTAAACCATCACACGTTGAGGCTTCCATTTTCAAGATGAGGTTCTCCCTTTTATGCGGGGTGATACCTCCCTTTCATGGTTGAAGGTTTCCCTCTTCAAAACATGAGGAGCACTTCCTGTAGAAGAAGGCCTGAAATTCATGCCAGACTTGGAAGAGTTATGGGAACTACACTAAGAGTTCCAGTGTTGGTGGTCATCCTTAAACCATTGCCCTTTATACCAACATTTCAGAGAGCACATTCAGCCTAGTGCTGCCATGCATTTTTGCACATTTGTATTATAGCTCTCTTCTTGGACTCATACATAACCATTTGGATTAAGGGGGGGAATGTTGGACACCTAATCCTCTATGGGTTAGTGTGGAAGCCAAATAGACTAAGGAAGTCCAAGAGACCTTGGAATACAAAACTAAAGGTCATATGAATGTACTATAAATGTATATCATTTGTTAATAATAGATGTACTCTCCTGATTATCATTCATATTCTGTTGCTCCCATGTGTGTGTTTAACACATAGTTCCAACAAGTAAGGGAAGAGGGATGCAAAAGAAAAATGTGCAGTTCCGAAAAGCTGGATGAGGCTAGGTTGCTCAAGAAATTGAATAAGTGGGAGATCAACAAAACTGGTGTAAAAAATGATAGGACTTAACTATGATCACACACGAACACTTAGTGATACAACATAGACCATCCATAATGTAAAAAAAATACTTTTCTTGATGCATCAACGTTCATGGCAAGACTGCATGAAGTGAGTGTCAAAAATGTCTTTATGATGAGAAAAACCATACACACAAAGATTCCCCTTACAACCGAACAACATCCCCTTTGAATGACAAATAATAATCCCTATACCCAAAGATGACACATACTACATGAGATGAGGACTTGAACAGATCTTAAGATCAAGGAGGGGAGCTTGAGACCATCAACTTACCAACAAGTGACCAAGGAATGATCGATCACAGGATCCAAGGTAGGCTCTGAAATTTGCATGCAAGCCAAAATTTTGGAGGGTGGTTGTAGCTGCTACAACAATGTGATAGAGAGTTTGGTCAAAGGAATAATAGTTCAAAGATAGAGGAATGATAAAGGGAATGATTTGAGAAGTATATGTGAGTTATGTGAAGAAACTCCACATACATACGTGGATATGAAGAATAAAAGGTGCATACAGTTTCCGCATGATGGTATTCTAAACACCAAGGGTCTTTACCATAATATTTACCCATGGTATTGAGCCCAATAGTAGATATTTGATCCCGTCAAAGAATACCATTGGCATTAGCATGGTTTTGACTTGTGGTATTGGATAAGGGCTAAGAAATATAAAGAGATGAAGATCAAAGTGTTTTTTGTGCGCAAGTGATGAATACTTGATGAATAGTTAGATCTAAAGCAAGTGTGCATGTAATGGGCTATCAATGAATTGTTTGATCTAAAACTAAGTATGCACTCGAGAATTTGATGGTGGATCAGATATAATAGAACTGAAATGACTATCTTGTTAGTGGATTGATTTGATCTGTAATATTTATGCCTGACACATGTTTTATTATGTATTTCAAGAGATGAATTGGTTCTGAAGATCTGATGTGCAACGAAGCTATAAGTCAAAAATTGCAGATCTATACATAGGTTTGATAACCTGAAGGGCACGTACATACGGGTGATTAATGCTGGTAAGTTGCATATTTATTCAAATCTATACGTGGTTTAGTTCCTAAAAGAGCGTACACATGCGGAAATTCTTTGTGGAAAGCATGTATATAAGCTAGGGTTTTTCTTAAAAGGATGTCTGATTAGTCTAATCATTTTTGTTGTGTTTCTGTTGTATGTTAATGAAGTATTACTTGATGATATGGGTTTAACAGTGATGTTTGAAGTTGAATTTATTGATTGAAGAGTGATGATGCTGCTAGATGTAAGTGATTGAAGATCTATGATGGTTCTGTGATTATTTCAGAATAATTCAGTGGTTCATGGTATAACTTAGTGTATGCTTCATAGTGACAGTGGTTTAGTTTTAGGGCTCAATGTTTTGAGATCTATATGCAGATATGATTCAATGAAGTCGTGTATACACGTGGGTTTGCCAAAGTAAAGTAGCATATATATTATGATATTTTATTGATGAGGGCTTTGAGTTGGTTCAATGAGTTGATGCGATGTTTTGGTATAGTATTGGTATTCTAGTTACAATGAGGTGACTACTTTGGTTGTTTGAGAATAAGTTGATTGATTTGGGTCTCAGTTGGTTTAGTGATTCGTTGATCATTTAGTTCAAATATTGAGTGACTTGTTGCAGTAATCATTTTTAGTTTTGATATTTGGTATTGGGCTTAAATGTAGGTAGTGGGTCCATTCTGAAGATTTGTTGAAAAGTGGCCTAAAAGTTGTGATGTTTTGGTTCAGGTGGATCCAACGTGAAAATTTATGAAACATGGTCCATGATGGTGTTGAGGGTTGGAACCTTCAGTGAGGAATTTGAAGCTTCCTTCTAGTGGTAGCTGGTAAAACAGATTATGGGGTCAATTCTCCCTTCTGGTGGGTGTCACTAAACGAGATCAGGGGGTTTGTGCTCTCTTCCATTGGGTGCTGGTAAACGAGATCAGGGGGTTAGATTTCCCTTCCAATGGATGTTGGATATTGAGAGAAGGTTGTAACATTCTACAAGTGGGTGCCCGCGTGCTGGTATAAGTTTGTGCTAGTAAAAGATTCTAAGAAATTTTTATTAAAAATAAAAGAATATAGAGACGAAAACAACAATGGTTTTTTTCCACATTGGGTTTCCACCTAAAAATCATGGTGTTCATATGTGTGATGCTTTATTCTATTCTTACTACACATTATTACTATATATCTAATGTTGATGAAGTACTAACATACTAGTTCAAGATAAATTGATTGAAAAACTAAGTTGACTAGATATACGCTAGTTGTTTACAGTAAAGTCGTGTACATACACAAGTTTCTTTCAGTAAAGTAATGTAAAAAAATATGAGTAAGAAAAGAAAAGTTTAAGTGAGTTTTAAAAATACTAATTCACCCCCCCTCTCAGTATTTTTACCAAAAATTGGTATCAGAGGAGGTCCTTTGTAAGAATTTTTATCCCTTGAAGGAGATTCATCAAGATGAGAAATCAAGAGGGAACAACATCTATCAAGCCACCATTATTCAACGGAACCAATCTAGTTTTCTAAAATGTAAGAACAAGAGCTTACTTACAATCACTTGGAGCAAATGTATGGGGAATCATTGAAGGAGGCTTTCAATATCCATCCTCCATTCCCATAGATGAAGTAGAAAAGAAGAAATACGAGACCAATGCAAGGGTTTTTCAATGCTCTGTTAAGAAGCTTGAAATAATCAGAATTTTTCAAAGTCATGGAACTGGATACGGACGAGGCTATATGGGACAAGATCATCCAAAGTTATGAAGGTGACACGAAGGTAAAAAGTGCCAAACTTCGAACCCTTAGAATTCAACATGAAACTCCCAAAATGCACAATGATGAAAGTATCACAAGTTTCTTTCATATGGTAGATGAGATCATGAATTCTATGAGAAATATTGGTGAAGAAATAAAAGAATCATCACTGGTTGAAAAAATATTAAGGTCTCTAACTCCTAAATCTGATCAAAAGTTTCTTCCATAAAAGAAATGCAAGACTTGAAGAATCTTATTGTTGTACAACTTCATGGGATTTTTACATCATATGAAATGAGAAAAGTGGGTACCTCAGATATTAAAGAGGATACATTCAAAGCTACTATAAAAGGAAAATAAAAGAAAGAATCAGGTTATGTATAAGAATAAGAAGAGGAAAACTTTGTAAAGAAACTCCAAGTGGGTACCGAAAGATTTAGAGGTAAGCTTTCCTTCAAGTTTTTTCATGTGTTAGAGTTGGTCGTTACGATGCTAAGTGTCCCTATAAAGTAAATCACGAGAAAGGGATAGAATCTACAAAAAAATAGGAGAAGTTTTGAAAACGAGACAAGCTTTTATACAGATGAAGATAGTGATAGTCTTTCAAATGGTGAAGAAGGTGAGTCTAATCAAGAATTTCAATTACTTATGGCATTTGAATATAGAAGTAGTAATGGGTTTGATGCCCTAGAAGAAAATGATATTTTTATTGGAAAATTTGACAGTGATATATTAGATGTAGTGACAGTTATAGATGTCATCAAATATTCAAGTTTGGGAGCACCCCGCTTTCTATTAATCAAGAATGAAGAAGACACAAACAAAGAATTATCAGGTAAGGGATTTTGTTCAAACTGCAATCCATTTTCTTATCTATATAATAATGATAGTGATGATGACAGTGAAACAACTGAACTTGCACTCATGTGTAAAAGTGAAAGTAAGAACTCTAAAGAGAAAATAGATTAAAAAATGACGCCTCTAGATGTAGAAGATTAAGGCAAGTCAGAAATAATGGTAAATGCAGATATTCCTATGCTAAGAAAAGATAATTATCAACAATGGAAAGAAAATATGAAGTCTAATATAATGAACCTTGATGTTTGGTATCTAGTAAGCAATGACTACACCAAGATTCGTCCATCAAATGAAGAATTGAAAAATAATAGTAAGGATTTGACTAACATCTTTTGTAGCATACCTAATTCAATATTAAAGAGTTATACAACTACAAAGAAAGTGTGGGATAAGCTACAAGCAATCCATGAAGAAATCCCAAAGGATGATTTCCCATCAAGTAAACTACTAGGTAATCCTATCTCCATGCCAACAAATGAACATGATAATAAAACAACCTTTATTAGAAGAAGACATGTTAGAAGAAATTTTTGATCTTAGAACAGAACTTGATCTTGCTTTGCAAAATATTGTTAATCTTAGAGATAAGTTGCAGGCATATGATAAAAAGGATCATATCAAATCAATAAATGTTGTTGTGGAATATAAACAATATTGTGAAGGTCATGAAGCTGAGATCATCTCTCTAAGAGAAGATCTTGAAAAATCAGATAAACAGAATGAAGAACTACTTCAAGCATTTGAAGAACAAGAAAATGATCTAAAAGAAGAGATTCTCAAATTAAAGAAGCAAGTGGAAGAAGGAATAAGGGTTTAAGAAGGTATGAAGAAGCAATATCTAGAAAAGCAAAATCAATATCAAAGAATGGAGGTTGAGGTAAATGTTCTAAAAGGTAAATTAGAAGAAAAAGGTAAATATTTGAGATTTCAAGATAGTACTAAGATTTTGGATAATATTCTTAGAGTTAAAGGTCTCCTGCCATCAAATTTGGTCTTGGCTCTCATGAAAATGTTGAAGGAGAATCTAGTTCACAAGTTGAGGCAAGGAATTTAAAGAGTAACAATATAAAACCTGAAATGCTCAACAAAGAGATAATAAGTCAACCTGAGAAAAAATCAAGGAAAGTGAATCTTCAAAGAAAATCATTTACTCCTAATTATAAAAATGTTAATTGATTCTCTCTTCTGATTAATAATGTTGAATGTTCTATATATCATAATTATCTACGTGTTGTAGCCAATTGAAGAAGTAGATTGTTTCAAGCAAATAACCACCTTATAGAAAAATCATCAGCTTCTAAGTACTTTAAGGGATATTGTTTTTCTTGCAATATATTTTGTCATAAATCCAATGATTGCAATAGAAGGAATATGAAACAGAAATATTATGATTCCTCGGCTCATATAAGATTTTATGCTTGTAACAAGTTTGGGCATGTAACAAAAGAATGCAGGAACAAGTCTATGGATCACCTCATAGAACATGGAAAGCAGCCAAATAAGAATATTGATGTCAGAAGACCTAAAAAAATATGCATCCACCAACATTTCTCATAATAAGAAGAAAGAGTAAGAACATATAAGGTGTGGTCTTTCTCTCTACTCATTTGAAGAAGAAGATGAATGGTACATAGATAGTGGATGCTCTCGTCACATGATTGGAGATAAGAGTAAGATCGAATCTCTCAAGAAAAACCAATATGGTAATGTTATTCTTGGAACTAATTCTCCAGCAAAAGTTCTAGGAAAGGGTAAAGCCAAAATTAATAAAGATACAGGAGAAGCTGATACTTTATTAGTTCAAGGGATAAAGACGAATATTCTAAGTGTAGGTAAGATTGTAGATAAATGAAATATAATTGCATTTACATCAACCAAGTGCAAGTTTATGGATATAGAAACTGGAAAAGTCATAGAAAGACGATATAGAAACCCATAAAAATTATATGTTCTTGAAGAACGAAATTATCAAAGATATGAGGAGGATTTAGACTCAGAGTAAAAAAATATGGTGCCCATTACAGTCCATTATTCTTAAAATAATACTTCTAATAGTGACTGCATAAGTGATGTGAGGTACATGACCTCGTGAGAGAAAAAGATGATTATCAGGTCCTTAGGACTAGTGATGTATAATCTCAGGGGGAGTAATACATGTTTTGTCTTGATGATGATTGTTGTGATATTCATGTTTCTTATACTAACGATAATGCATATGGTGCAGTAATAGTGAACATGTACATATAGTACAGGCTCAGGGGGAGCTAAAGTTGTGAAGTTTCACTATTTCACTTTCTATACATGGATCCTATGAAGACAAGTCACGTATATATACAAGTTTTGATTTGAATAGTCATGTATGTTTTGCTACAATGAATAAACAATGGGACAAACTCAAGAAAATGTTTGATATGCTTTAGACAAATATTATTTAGCTTTCTTGTTCTAATTCTAGATGGTTGTAATATGTTGATTCTATTTAGAAGTTGTTTTGGCTTTTATAAGTTGTTGATTCCTTGATGGATAACCGATTGATGGAGATACTTTGATGTCTTAATTGGTGGATGAGTTGATGTGATGAGATCTAATAGTGAAAAGTTGCCATAGGTTCAAGGGGAGCATTGGCTGTGCTTCTAATAATGCATTGTTGGAATTATGTTTGCTTTAGAATTCCTTGATGTTGTGATGATAGAAAACTCTCTAGTGATGATATTGGTGATGATATGATTGAGGGCTATTCTTGTTTGTGGAAATAACATGTAGATATTTTTATCTAATGCTATGTTTATTTGATGATAATGCTTATATCATGGATGAAGCCTATGGGATGAGTGGTTGAGTTTCATAGCCCTTTATGTATGAAGAATTTGATCCAAGAGAATGTTGTTGTTGCAATTTTCACAAAGAAAATTTTATTGATATACTACTTCTACATTTGTTCGATGATACTTGGAAACATGGCATATTTTGATGATGTTGAATAATGATACTTATGTTGTCGTTGTTGCATACCTGACCATAGGTTGTCGATATTGAAGCTACATTGTCCTATCTTTCATATTGATGATGAGTTGTTTCTGACAGATGCTTATGGTGTAGATCCTATATGGTGTATGATAGTTGTTGAAGACTATCTTGGTCTTGTTACCTCACTATGGAGGTATTTGGTATTGGTTATAAATGGCATATCTGTCACTTGATGTAAAGGTCATGTAAAGACCTATGATATAATCATTGAAAAATTCATTCATGTATGGATTATTGTGGTCAAGTAATGTAATCTTATCTTTTTGGGCATGTAATGTAATGTTGAGTAAAATATGTAACCCCATTGTGATTGGGTGATTGATGTAAGTTTGAGTCCTTGGTGATAGGAAATGTCATGTCATAGAGTCACGTACTTCTTTGTATATCTTCAAAAATTTCAACCTGTACTTAGGGGGAGTATGTTTAACTCAAATTAGATATACAGCGCTGATGTCAACAAAGGGAGAGAAGCCTTCATTCAACATTGGTCATCCCTTTTCCCTTGATGTAAAAAGAGGAGAGTAACTTGGTGTTTGAAAAACTTGGTGCTTAGCTTGATGTGTTTTACAGGTATCTATAGGATGTGGTGACCAAACACCAAACTGATTGTCATCAAGTCCAAAGGGGGAGATTTTTGGCATTATGACTAATGTGTTTTCCTTGATGGAAAGCTACTTGATGAGTTTCCTTTTGATGGCATGCTACTCGATGAATATGTCAATATGATGTATCTACGTGTGCCAGTGGGTTTGGTTAAAGGAATGATAGTTCAGAGACAGAGGAATGATAAAGGGAATGATTTGAGAACTATAAGCGAGTTCTATGAATAAAAGTCATGTACATACGTGAGTATGAAGAATAAAAGGCACGTATAGTTTCTGCATCATGGTATTCTAAATACCAAGGGTATTTACCATAGTATTGACCCATGGTATTGAGCCCAATAACGAATATTTGATCCCATCAAAGAATACCGTCGACATTAGTGTTTGACCTGTGTTATTGGATAAGGGCTAAGCTATATAAGGAGATGAAGATCAAAGTGTTTTTTGTGTGCAAGTGATGAATACTTGATGAATAGTTAGATCTGAAGCAAGTGTGCATGTAATGGTATATTAATGAATTGTTTGATCTGAAACTAAGTATGCACCCAAGAATTTGATGATGGGTCAGACCCAATAGATCTGAAGTGACTATCTTATTAGTGGACTGATTTGATTTGTAATATTTATGTCTGACACATGTTTTATTATGTATGCTGAGAGATGAAATTGTTTTTAAGATCTGATGTGAAATGAAGCTATAAGTAAGAAATTGTAGATCTTTACGTGGGTTTGATAACCTGAAGGGTGCGTACATACGTGGGATTAATGCTAGTAAGTTGCACATTTATTCATATCTATACGTGGGTTTCATTCCTGAAAAGCACATATGCACGCATAAATGATTTGCGCAAAGCATGTATATAAGTTAGGGTTTTGTTGAAAAGGATTTATGATTAGTCTAATCATTCTTGTTGTGTTTCTATTATCTGCCAATGAAGTCTTACTTGATGATCTATGTTTAATGGTAATTTTTGAATTTGAATTGATTTATTGAAGAGTGATGATGTTGCTAGCTGTATGTGATTGAATATCTGTGATGGTTCTATGATTATTTCAGAATAATTCAGTGGTTTAGGGTGAAACTAAGTGTCTATTTCAAAATGATAGTGGTTCAATATCAAGGCTCCATGTTTTGAAATCTATACATGAGTATGCTTGAATGAAGTCACATAGACATGTGGGTTTCCAAAGTAAAATAGAATATATATTCTAATATTTTATTGATCAGGGTTTTTAGTTGGTTTAGTGAGTCAATGTTTTGGTACAATATTGATATTCTAGTTAAAGTGATCTAACTACTTTGGCTGTTTGAGAATAAGTTAATTTATTTGGGTCTCACTTGGTTCAGTGATTGGTTGATTCACTCGGATCAAATATTGGGTGAATTGTTGCAATGATCCATTTCAGTTTTCATATTTAGTATTGGGCTTAATGTTTGGTAGTGGATGCATTATGAAAATTTGATGAAAATTTGCCTACAAATTGTGATGTTTTGGTTTAGGTGGATCTAGTGTGAAAATTTATGAAACATGGTCCACAGTGGTGTTGAGGGTTAGAGCCTTTAGTGAGGAACTCAAAGCTCCCTTCCAGTGGTAGCTGGTAAAATAGATCAGGGGGTCGAAGCTCCCTTCTAGTGGGTGCTGGTAAATGAGATTAAGGGGTTAAAGATCCCTTCTAGTGGGTACTGGTAAACAAGATTAGGGGGTTAGAGCTCCCTTCCACTAGATGCTAGAGAACGAGAGAAGGTTATAGCCTTCTTCAGGTGGTTTCTGCATGCTTGTATACGTCTACACCAATACAAGATTGTAAGAATATTTTCTTAATAATAAAAGAATACAGAGATGAAAACAACAATGGTTTTTTCCGATAGTGGGTCTCCAGCTAAAAATCATGGTGTTCATATGTGTTTCTTATGTGTGATTCTTTATTATGTTCTTACTGCACATTATTATTGTATATATAATTCTCACGAAGTACTAACATACTGCTTCAAGATAAATTGATTAAAAAACTAAGTGGACTAGATATATGCTAGTTATCTATAGTAAAGTCACATACATACACATGTTTCTTTCAATAAATTCATGTACAGAAATATGAGTAAGAAAAGAAAAGTCTAAGTGTGTTTTAAAAATACTAATTCACCCCCCCCCCCCCCTCTTAGTATTTTTCCCAACAAAAGAAAGAAGCATAATAAAATGTAAAAATGAGAGAGGATAGATCCTTTGAGTTGGACCCTAACCCAAGGGGACTCATCCCTCTAAAATAAAATCATATTTAAGATAACAGGATTCTCTTCATTGATATAAAATAATGCTCAAGTACATGATATGAAAATTTAAAATGGCAAGTAAAAGCTCTTAAACCTAGAAGTCATTATTCTCCTCTCAAAGTTTGAATCCTTCTCAGCCTTTAGGCCTCCTTAGTTATACAAAAGTGGCTGAGGGGACAACCTCCTTGGAAGGAGGGTTGCTTCCCTCCAAAATCCCTAGAAAGGTGGATCTAGCTCCCTATGATACTCACAATCCTTGAGTTCATCAATAGTTTAATAGATCCTTGAACTATATGTGAGTAAATTTAGGGAGAAAGTTGAGATGTAGGTGAGTAAATGTAGAGGACAAGCCTACTACATCTCCTTCTACTGCCTCCAACATATCTCTGCTTAATAAATGCACCCTTTTCCTTCACATTAATTATGTTAGGCCACAAGGTATGATAAACATCCTTCAATCTTCCTAATTAAACGCTTTATAGCCAAAAGGGTGTTATAGAATGAAAAGGGAGAGGTAAATATATGTTTAATGATGGCCAGATGGACCTTATTATATAATTATTAATAAGGCCCATCATCAAGCACATGACTATTATCAGTGGAGGAACTAAAGGATATTGCATAGTCCAGTCAGGAGAATAATTAGTTAAAAGATATGCATGAAGAACTAGAACAGATTGAGAAGAATCAGACTTGGGAACTTGTTTCTAAACCAAAAAACATGAATGAAATTGGGACAAAGCAAGCCTTCAGTGTTGGAAAATGTAACTAGTTTTGGTCTTCATAATTGTCATTGTACACATGTCATTGTGTATATCTGATGTAACAAGCAAAAGAAGAGAGGTAAATATTATTTTCTAGCATGGGTTTCATGCTCAAGTTGATTTGTCACTAGGTCAAACATGCTCTTCATGCTTCTAGGATTTTTCAATTCAAAAGAGTATTTTTCATATGTCTTGAAGTCAAGTCCCGTTAGGAATTTGAAGAAAAAGAGAAAAGAAAATTTTATTTTGTGTAAAATTTCAAATTTGTCCCTACAAACCCAAGTCAGCTCTGTCAGTAAAAGTCGACCTAGAAGAGGCAAATTTGACCTCTTGAAAAGGATATATATGGAAGGAACTTTAACTCATTTGAAGTACATCCAATCCAGGTTCAATATGTTGTGCAAGAAGGAGCTAAATAAGTGCGAAAGTCAAGCAAGGAAGCCAAAGAAAGGAAAGATTAAAAGTTAAGTCAAAAGGAGAAATAATCTTCCCTACAAGGACTTGCACATGTGAATATTTCAGATTTGGAGGGAGGCCAAAAATTGCCATTCTATTGCATGAGGCTGAAATTCTATTGCAAGGGCCAAGATTTGGATTTTGGCGAATTTTTTAAGGGTTTGACCATCATTGTCTTGTGAAGAATTTGACTTGTTTGAAAGGCTTGGAAGGAGGGATGACTTGGGGCTTACTTTTGAACTGGTAAATCCCCTCTGCGGACAAAGGCGATCCCACTAGCCCAACACGGGTCTAGCAACAATCACACAATGCTAACACGCAGGTTCCTAATTGCAAATCAGAGATCGATGATGATGGCCTACTTGGATTCCAACGCTAGTAGTTGTAGAAGAATCGTCACTCCCGTTCCTTTGCTCCGGCTGGTCACAATCCTTGCGATCCTCGTGAACGGACACCTGCACATGCAAAGAATGATACAAATACAAGCATAAAATCCAATATATGCAATTATATATCAGTCAGAAAAGATATAACTCAATCACCATTATAAAAAAACATGAGTGGAACCATAATGATAGTCGTCTATTAATGAGTAAAAATAGAGAAAGATACAACCAAGGTTTTGACGTTGAACCTCCTCTGACTGGGCGAGCAGCTAAATACACCTTGCAAAGTGACCTTCTCTCTCTCAGAATTCTGGCAGCATAACCTCCCTATGCTTCACAATTCTCACTATCACTCTAGCATTACTTCAGTACTCACAAAGACTCTAGAAAAACTCCCTTGTTTAATGCATGAGGATAGTTATTTATAGATGGATAAGGGAGGAAGATACATTGTACCAGGACACCTATTGTGGATTGGCATTATCCCTGAAAAGCCACTCAGCATAGTTGTCATGGATAAAAAATGACTTTCAACCTCTATCTTGAGGATTTTTCCTTCATAGAACTTCATGACAAGAGAGGAAAAAACATATGGGTGCGCGTTGGCCAAAAATCATTACCAAATTTAGGTGGCGCGGGTGCTGCTCTAGGACAGAGCGCCAATGGGCGTGCCCCCTTTTGAGGAACTGAGTCATTGGCGCGGGTAAGACACTGTGTACTTGTGCCAATGGAAAAAGGGCACTTTTTAGGGATAATTTGCAAAAGGTGTCTTCAGGGAACATGAAGCACATACTCAGGGGAACATAGTGCAAGTGTTCTTAGGTTATGTCACTAGTCACAGGTCCCGAAATGTGTCCTCCAATGTACAAAAACAAGGGTAACAGGGACGGTGACCAACAGTGAAAAATTACTGTGTAACACTTACAATTGGACTTGGTATTGAAAATTATGTCTTGGATTTCTCATTTGAATTGATGCTATAGGAAGAGAATAAGTTCTTTCTAGGTTTTCCCCTTGGAAGGGTTTTTCCCTGAATTTGAGCCTATATTTCGTGTCCATTATCTTTTATGATATTCATGGTTTATTCTCTTGATAATAGTTTGATGAAAACAATATAATAAAGAATAAAAAAAGATAAGATAAGTTCACAAGGTTTTATCAAGGATAAGGATAATTGTGTTAGTAGCTTCCCTACATGATTCTCCAACATGGTATCAGAGCTAAGGTGAAGAGGAAGGTAACTTGAAGATCGTCTTGTTGACATAAGAGAAGGTTGCTAGTCAAAGCACTCATCATTTGAAGAAGGAGATATATCTCCATTGAATGCTTCTTTCTTTTGAAGGAATACCTTGAAGGAAGGTTGCTCTATCTTGAAAAATAATATTTATCTCTCTTGGAAGACTATCAATTTGAAGGTTCATTGGAAGAAATATTTGTAGAAAGAATCAAGAATCCTAGGAACATCATCCACTCCTTGGAGCAACATGAATACAATATTGTTAAAGGAAGAATGAAAGAATTAATTCTCAAGCAAGGATAGAGAAAACGGAGGCCTAAATCTTAGATCACCGACTTGAAAGAGCAGAAGAAAGGGATCATTTTTGTATTTGTTTGTAGTTTGGTTTTCCACAAGTTTAAGGAGGACAATATACCAAGTTCTAGTGAGAAATTATAGCTACATTTAAGGAGGGATTCTCTCTGTTATGTAGGACGATATTATGGTGTGATTACAAGTAGGTGGAAGCACCATTTTTGGAGGGAAAGGTAATCTGGGAAGTTGCCTAGACTAGGATACATCCTTATATGGAAAAATCACATCAAAAGAAGCATTGTGGGAGAGTTTGGACACATTGTAGGATGCCCTAGTTCGGAATAAAAAATATCAAACAAGTGTGTTCAGATATAAATATTTCAGAAGCCTTGTTGGAAATTTTTAAGAGGAGAATAATGTAGATTGGAGGTCTTAGTTTAGGAAAATATGTGTTGACATCTTGAGGTTGTTGAAGGGAAGAAAGTAGGTTTCCTAGGAAGCCATAAGTATAGTCTTTTGAAGGACAAAGAGTAGTTTTTATAAGAGGCAGAAGATTGATGCTTAGGGACTAATATTTGAAGGAAGTTTGGAAATTCCAAAAAGGAAAACAAGATATATACAAGATTCAATGTTTTGGATGCAATGAGTATGGACATTTTAATAGGGAATTTCCAATCAAGAAAAACAATAAAAGGAAGGAAAGAAGTGGAGTTCATAGAGCTAAAGAAAAGAAAAAACCTGAGAATAAGTTGGAAGGTGAAGATCCCAAGGAATTATACTATTGAAGGAAGCTCCATCTGTATCAAGTTTATTTGCAATTTTTCTTTCTTTTATTAGAAAGTAGAAAGTAGAGTAGCATGCACCATTGCATTCTCTAGTAGAGTCTTGATTTTTGTAAAACATGGCATAATAGAAGGAAGCATATGATAGTAGAATAATACGAGTCTACATGAACAACTTGCTTCAAAAAAAATCATCTATATTACAAGAATGAGAAGATTAGGAACATATTGCACATTATAGTTCATCAAAGAATTTTCTAACATAATGTTAGAGGTAGTCATATTGCAAGAAGGATCACAGGATCCTCCAATAAGAACCATCATTTAGGAAGGTTCTTTGAAGAAGAATTATGACATGACTGGTATGTATTCCACCTACTATGGAAACAATAATCTTGAAGGATGAAGACATGTAGATGGTTGAGTGGTGGTTTGAAAGGAAGAATTGAAGACTTTCTCCTCTTATGAAGGGAATAATATGTTTAATAAGGATAAAAAACAATCTCATTCAAAGGAAGGATGGCTAGATGATTGTATGGAAGTAAAATTATGCATGTTTTTAAGTAGCTCTTCTCTAGAAGGTAGAATTCATGTCTACAAGAATCTTGTATAAAGAGTTGGTCATAAAAATGTGCTCGAGAGAACTTCCATGTGATTACTTGATTCATGGAAGAAGAAGTTTAGTATGCTTGGGAATGGATAAATGTCAATACTCTTCCATAAGATAACATGGAATATACATAATGATATTGATCAACATCACACATGGTCTCCTGAAGAAATAAAGGGATTTGATAAATGACAACTCCAAGGAAGAAGATATTGTAGAGTAATGATTACTTCACTCCATGGGTACCTTGGTTAAAAATGAAAGCATGGAGAATGATTTTTGTACAATATGAATATGGATCACGCAAAAGGATTTTGATATGAAAGTAGAATTGGGTATTTCAACAAGAACATACAATTATTTTGAACTCAATTCAATACAGACATGGATTAAGTGGATGACTTTGGTAATCCTTGGAGGATTATGTGATCAATATGTCTACATCATCTTGGAATTGAAAGGTGGCAGTACAAAAATATAACCTAATGTTTCAATCACTTTCATGATTAGAGGAAGTTATGATTAACTCTACTTTGATTGGCTCAATATAATGCATTTATTGATGATGACTAGAGGAAGTGATATGAAAGGTTTATGGCCCAAACCTTATCACAAGAAAGTTTGTTCCATTAGAAAATCTCAATATTATGAGGTGGATAGGAAGGAGGGAGGCATACAACTACTTGAAGATCTCCTTGAAGCAATTGATGTATTAATGAAGACACACTAAAGATCTAACTTCCCAATAGAAAGGAAGTTATAAATCTCCTCTATGCTTAAGAGGAAGTAAGAAGTATCCTTAAATGTTAAATAAGGAGAATGGATATATTACCTAATAAGGAGGGAATAAGGGTATCCTCTCTGGATAAGAGGGAGTGACATTAGACATCATATTCTCCATGTGTCATGCACTATATCTGGACTAATAGCCTTAAGTCTTAGTGATGGAAATATGAAGGAGAATGGAGGATTGGATAAGAATCTAAGATTGATAATACTTGAGGATAGAGAATCCAAGATAGGAAATTTAACTACATTATTTGAGGATTGGACAAGTATCCAAGACAAGAGTGGTCGAACAAGACTAATATTCTTTGAGGATGGGTATTCTAAGATAAGAATAGTTGTAAAAGGAAATACCAAGTGAAAATTAAGATGGTGTATGTACCTTAAGGGGTAGTGTGGTGTCTCATGTAAAGCCTCTTGCATTATGCTATGAAATAAGAATATATTTTCAACTAAAGGCCTTACTATGTTGACAGTGCTAGTTATGATATTGATTCTTAAAACATGGCTTATAAATCTGGCTCTTCTTATGAGAAATTTTTAGTTTGAGAGTATCATTGTACCTTTTGTACAATTATAAATACCTCCCTATTTGAGAGGGAGTGTTGGAAAATGTAACTAGTTTCGATCTTCATAATTGTCATTGTACTTAATTCATTATGTATATCTCATGTAACAAGCAAAAGAAGAAAGAAAATTATTATTTTCTAGCATGAGTTTCATGCTCAAGTTGATTTGTCACTACACTAGTATAAAATAGAGAAGTTAGCAACTAGGTGACTAAAAACGTTACTCACTGTAACTTTTCCAAGTGAAATAATACCAAAAAAGAGAAAACTTAAGTGACCCAAATAAAAACGACCAACATAAATGACTAATTTAGTCCTGGGTTAAAACATATAACTAGCTAATAAGTAATACAACTAAAAATATTACTAATTTAGTATAGGAACAAAAATGTGGTTACCTAACAAGTACTACAATAATATGAATCAATCGTTTATGTTAGTAATTTTTAATTGTGTGAATTCAACAATCCAAACTTACAAGTGATAAGGGATTCAAAGGCTATTATAGATTGGCTGAAAGGTTATACTTCCTTAAACACTTCTTTATTGGATGAATGTATGATTAGAGTTATGAAGATGATTATAATCTCCAAGGTTATATCCTTTGACCACATTCACAAGGAATTAAATTCAAAGGTTGAAGGATTATCCAAAATGGGAGTGGGCTTACAACTAGGTCAAATACATTATGAAAAATACTTTCAAGGAGAAGTGTGGGTTAATTAGCAGAAGACACATTTCATTTTGTTGAAGACTTAACCTTTCATGCATATTTACATTTTTTATTATCAAGGCTATATCCATTGAACTAATGATACTAGATTTTGACTTTGATATCAAGTTGTTTATCTAGTTTGAATGTACATTATGAACATAGAAATACTAAACTCGTATCAAATTGTTTTGAATCCTATGGGGATTTCGATATTTCCCGAATATTAGATGTTTCACATATTATAATATCACATCATACATTTGAAACATATTTAATATACCATCTCAAAATGCGATAAATATATTGTTTTTTATAGAGACAATATATATGTTGATACTATTATTCCATAGAGATCATCAAAAAATCCTATGCCCTTTGGTATCCCTCCATTTTTACAAATCACTTAAGCATTGGACCAAAAAAACAAAAACCTCCTAATACCATATTAATATAAAAAAAAATCTAAGAACGTATACATCTAAATTGAATGAATGTTTACAATGATACTATCCCCATCATCGTAATAATGGGTAGAATAGTAAGTGTCTCCCCATTTAAAAACTTTAGTAGAATAGTTGCTATCCTACCACGCAAATTCAAGTTTGATAAATTGACATATTTATACTATATAATAAAGTAGCTATGTTACACTTTTAAAACATTAATTAATTATGTTATTCATTATATAATTAATTATCTAATTAATATAGTTGAATACTTAAACTCCCACTTCTCTCTAAGAGAGAGATGCAGAAACTTGTCCACAATATATTTAAATTCAAAAAAGAGTGACAAGGAATAAGAGGGGGAGTGGAGATAGCCATTATATAACCACATTGAGAAATTTCATGATAATGTATGGTTGATAGCCATGAATATGAGAGAATAAGTCCCAAACGCTCTCAAACCATTCTCTTCCAATGGTGATGGCAATGGTAATTTGAGAGAAACTCCACAGAATTTAATAGTTGTGGCTATATCCGCCCTTTTATAGTACTTGAACACGGACAAAAGAATCCACTTTTTCTACTTCATTCCATGAAATACTGGTAAGCCTCATTAAAAAAAACCTATTCAGTGCTCATTTATATATATTTGGAGGTCTCTCATAGAGATCTCTCTTTCCACCAATTCCTCTTATATCTCACACAATTTTTTTCCTTATCGGACCCGCATCGAAGCCTCTCAACGACTTATTCTATGAAAGCAAGCATGAACCATGGAAACTTATCTCAGACTACTAGCCATTCTTCCCTATCACAACTTATAGGGGTTGAATGGAGACTAGATTAAGGCGTATCTATGTTGGAAGACAAGGGTTGAAAATAGTTTCTCTATTTCTTGGGACTTAAAATTCTGATTCTACCATGTCATCCGAGAATAATCTTGAAATTGTTTTCACAATTGAACATATACACAATGTGGTTGAGTAGTTGAAGGACACATGTAAATATATTGAAATTGGTTTGGGTCATATTTGATGGTCTCTGATCGAGACCATAGTTCGAGTCTTTTCAAGTGAAATGTGTGCACATCCTAGCTTTAGGAGGCTCCACAGTCTAGATACGTTTAGTTGTGTATATGATCCTCATCTACAATGAAAATGTTGTGCCATTAGAGACCACCAGGTTGATTCTTATTTCTTGAATTTCCTTTTCTGGATTAAATTACTAATTTTGGTATTCAAAGACAAAAGCAAAGTTCTTGAATAGCATCTAAACTAGGGTTGAAATTATAAAACTGATGCCCATAATAATGTGGTCTATTGGAATGTGGTTGGCTGTAAACAAAATACCCTTAAAATAAATTTATAATGACTGTTTCTTTTAAATGGAACATATCTACTTTTTAACATAAATATAATAAATGGTTCTTTTTACAATAAGATAAAACTAAGCTATACCGGTTGGGAAATATAGAGCGAGTTGAAGCCAAGGAATATCCATTAGGAGATATACAACATGATGAAACTAAGAAAATACCCTTTCTTAACATGTTAATTTACTAGATCTCAGATCCAATATGCAAGGACATCTTTGTTCATTGTTGGTTTCTCAGGAGCATAAACAGAACTTCCTTGGTGTATTTTCAATGGAGGCCAAGGATTCATATCCCAAAAAATGTAGAGGCAAGTTAGGGAGCTTGAACCACATTGTGACTAAAGTTAACATGTCAGGAGATGAGAAAAAAAGTGGGGATCAATGTTTGAAGCATAAGCTTGTGTGTCTTGAAAGTGAAGGCCCTCAATGAAGGGTATTGTATTGTCCTTAGAAGATTCAAATTCCACTATAAATAACATGTGAGCACAAGGATAAATATAAATTTCCATGTGAAAGAGTTTCAAGAGCTATGAGATTCACTTATGAACATCCATAACCTAGGATCAAAAGCCAATGAAACAACAGACCACCTGCAAGATTTGGACAATATTCTCTCATCCAGGCCTTCCAAGACAATGCAAATGAATCCATTTTAATACATTCTTATCCTAAATAAAAGTATAACCAAATTTACCTTACTTGGAGATATGAATGGACCTATAAAAAATAATCCTTAGCTCAATGTTCTAGGTTTCTTTCCTTTCCCATATATTGGACTTCTTATGATTTAGGAGTTAGGTATGAGAGTATGTATTCCACCAAAATTTCCCTTGGTCCTCCCTTTGAAATCCATTCTTGGGTGGGCCAGGCCACCATAAGAGTGGAACAATGGTATATGGCTCAATACCTTGTCATTCGCACTAGTGAATCAACATCTTATGCGAAAATTTCTTTTTATTTATGCTTGGGCTAACAATTTTTTCTTGGATTCTATTGTATACATGACATCTCAATAATGGATTTTTGCTCTTAATTTCTCATGAACCACAGGGATGAAATATTCTTTCTCCCCACAAAATACAAGATGCCAACTATGGAACTTCAATCTATGAAATTTGATATTCTTAGACGAGTCATAGCTTTTTGGCTAAAAAAGACGCTGCAATGTTATATGGAGTAGAGATATTTTGAAGAATACAATATCCACTATATGTGTAAGAAAGGAAATTCTCACTTTCATGCACTTCAATATATATGTGGAAGATGTATCAAGCATGGATTTTATCATGCTACTTTTAATCTAATTCCATACATTTCTGTCCAATTATTTTAATGTTTAGGATTTTGACTCACTACATGCCTCTTTCTCCATTGACATAGTCAATTTCCTTAATTTCCACACCAACTATAGCCTTGATCAGTCTCCTCTTAAGGTTGGTGTTATGGAATCAATTTTGAAGGTTTCTTAGCTTTGCAGATTGTGGAATTTCAAGGGAGTTTAATTTCTATGCTTACACTATGCTATTTAAAACATCAATGCTAGTTAATGAAGAAGTGGGGAATAAGTGGGGCCTTGTTCTATGGAGAATAATAAGGTTCCTTTACACTCTCAAATAAGTGCCTCTGAACTACCTAGTTATCGTAGTAAGATTTGATATGCCTAAAAATATATGCTTGTAGGATGCAATATTTAATCTTTGTATGACAAGCTCTACATTCCACACAAGCAATGCATACATAACTCTAGATAATGTAATTGATCTAATAGCATGGGAGGGGTGAAATGTGTTAAATGATGTTATCAAATATCCTATCAAGGGTCTAGTATTTTCATTTCTGTGGATCTCGATTAGGATACTGTATTTTGGATCCACTTAGGGCTTGAAAACCTTAAATTTCCTATCAAATAACCATATAAGCTTTTCATAGCAATCTTATTTTCTGAGTTTGAAAGAGAAATGAGTGAAATATATTTGGATATCTTATTTCTTAATGTCTACAATTCGTAGATTTATATTTGAAAAAATATAATTAAATATATTTATTTTGTTATATATGTTATTTGCCTGTATTTGGATCCTAGATTTATATAAAATGTGGTGGATCCATATCTGTTTCCATGTAACTTGTGCATCAAATGAAAATTTTATCAATATTCAATTCTAATATTTAGAACCCAACATAAAATTCCAAAGGAGGAAATACAAAATTTTGAGAAATAATTTTACTTCGAAAATTTTAATTGTTGTGTATTTTTTCTAACAATGATAGATTATATCTCACTTGAAATATCAGCTAAGTTCAAAATGCAATATGAAAAATGCAAATTATGTAGCGAATATGAGCTTGTAATGGAATGTATCTTTTTCCTTGGCATTAAGAGGAGAATCGATAGAAATATCACCATTATTTGTCTTTTTTCTGTCATTCAGCTACAAGAATGTCAAACAAGATCTATTTAACCTAAATAAAATGTTTTTTTCAAGTTTAAATTTTGGCTAAGATTATATATGAAAGAGAAACAATTACACTGTTTGTCCCATTTTTATACATTTTGATTTTTTTCTTATCACTTAAATGTATTAATTTTTCCTAATTCTAGGCAGAGGATCTCTACTCAATACATTTTGACTATCAATTTGTGAGTGCATTTATTATTTGTTTTAACACTACTCTATAAGAGTGTTTTTTTGTTGTGGAAAATCATGGTAGGTCCACCCTAAGGGACCACATCTCCCAGCCAAAATAATTTGAGCCTAACCCCAAGGGCGTCGAGGAGGATTGAACCTGTGGCCTCCCAACGACAGGGTTCTTTAGCAACAAGACCTCGGCCAATTGAGCTAACTCTCGGGGATACTCTATAAGAGTGTTTCTTGAGGGATCCATAATGTTATATTGATAACATAGTAATTATTTTACTTAATGGAGAAACATACTAAGAATATATCTGGGCATGTTTTGGATAAGATATGGATATTGGCTCTCTATTTCTTACAACATGGCTTTTGCAGTAACTTGCCTTGCATGGCCCCATTCATAACTAACTTTCCTATCATAGATGTTTAAGGGGAATAGAAAACATATTATTTTCACAATATACTATAAAAATAATTTCAGGCCCTTGAAATTACTTAACTCTGTCTACTATGATTTTGTTTGTTCTATAATTTTCTTGAATGATATGGAAATTTTATGAAAAAAAGAAATCCAAGGCACAACTACTAATGTTTTTAGTTATTACTTACTTGGCAACACAACAAGGCAGCAAGGTTCCTATAATTTTGTAGTTGATTGTATTATACACTAAGTAGTTATTCTACAGTAGACCTTACAGCATCACCATTCAAGGAAAATGATGTAATGATCACATGCAATACAAATTTGTCTCACATGAAAATCATCTTCATATTTTAATTGTGTTGCTAGAAATCTTGAGGGATTCAACTTCAAATATTTACATCCATTCAAATATTATGATGTCTATCATCCCTTTTAATTTTTGCTCAATCTCCAAGTTAGTTGAGCAGAGAAGATTGAGATCATTTCTTACACATCTCTCATGTATTTACAATTAACTTGAAGATATCAAAATTTTTGATTCTGAAACCAAAATAGTTATTGCATCCCAGGTTATAAACTCCCTTAGTGGTATGGACAAGGTCAAGTGCATGTCTTACATGATTTTGATGGCATAGAGATGATTTTCATATCACATTAGTTTAACTGAAGGACATTTGTAAGTTATAATAAGCAATGTTTCACTAAAAATGAGAATAGCTTGTATTTGCTATCATGCATAATTTTTCTGGCTTGTTTTTTATTTACAAATATTTGAGGAGAAGCCTCATATCTAGTGCTTTCTCTCCAAGGGAAGTTTCTTAAATATAACAATTATCTTCGATGAAGGATAATTCTTTAACATGTGTTTTTATTTGGACAAATGATGGAGAAGACTAATGATTAGCACATATTCTCTAATGGAAAATAAACCCTATCTTCTTTCAAGGATCATTCATTGGCATGTCTTTTGATTTGAACAAATAATATGGACAAACTTCCTAATAACAATGTTTCTCTTATTCAAATGAAAAACTTTGATGCCAACTTGGATTATTCACTATATAATTCATATGTTGTTTCTTGGTCTGGAAATAAATTAGCTACCTTATTTTTTTTAGAAGTTATATAAAGGAAACATGAATTCCATTATCCTTGGGATTTGCTAGAAACTATTTTGAACACCATAACTACGTTCTTAGTACATCTAGAATATATGAACGAGGAAAGGTATTCACTCTGGTTCATTTTAAGGATTTCATTCTTTTACAATAGTATTTGGATGAAATTGTATTTAAAATGTTTGGCACATTTTTGCAAATCCTCTTTACCATTTCCTAGGAGTTTAGTGGCTTAAAAAATGAAACAAAAGAATATTTCAAAATTTTTCAAAAGGAAATTGTTTGACTTGATTTCAAAAGTTGAATGCTTTACCCTACATGTGACCAGGTTGGGATGCCATCGCCCACTTTAGTGGTTGTTAAGTGCACTTCTTTGAAAATCACTTCAGAGTGTAGTCAAATTCAACAAGGTAAGTACAAGACAAAATTAAGGGATTTCTCCACTAAATGACAACCCCAATTTTAGCATTGTACATTTAGAATAAACTTAAGAAATACACAACGAAGGATGGTTGAATTACACTAATGAGAACATATAGGATTGGTATGCTATATTGATTGATATTCTACTTCTATAATAGGTAATGGAGGAATGCCAAAGAAAGAAAAAAATATTGGGTAATGGCTCTCCATTTCAATTGTCGAAATGTTTCTTGTGTGAGAATAAACAATCATCTTCAAAAAACATGATGTAAGAATTATATATTAATAACAATTTTTTGGCGAATTAACTCTTTTTTATATGTTTTCTTGTAAATTTTTTATGTGCAAGGCAATTATTTCTATTGACCCTTTGATAGATAAAATATGCAATATTAAAGCCAAACATTTTATAGCACTAATTCAAGTATCTCTATTTCTGGTAAATTTTCTTACAATATGTAAACAAGTCAACATCGTATTTATCTCTTATTGCATGTAAACAATTCAACTTCATTATGGTTCTAATTCTACTATGTTATCTTATGAAAAGGATGTTGATTGTCAATAAGATGGATTATTTTATTTCAAAAGATCAAATTGTGCCTTATGATCTCTTGAGGATTCCAACATTCCCAAATTCACAATGTATACTGATAGGTAAGATGAAAAGAAGGAGATAGCTAAACATATTTGTCTTGTATATTACTCACAAGCATCATCAATTTTATTTTTATTAAATGGTTTGTGATAGAAACACCTTAATGGATCTACTTGTGTATAAATTTCAAATGAAGTAGACTTGATTGATCTATTTCTTCCCAAATTGCAGTCCTTAAATTGTATGAACTATTGCTCTTTGTATCATTTTATGATCAGTTTAATATGCTCTCATGATTAAGGGTGGGATCACAGGAGTTGGAAATTACTTGACTTGGTATAGAAAATGATGAAAAATGCACAAAAACCATGTGTTAGTGTCAAATTTATATAAAGAGAATGAAAATATATAGTTCATTTAATTCTAGTAGTTGGTGATTTTGATATTGACTTTTTCAAAGATGTTTCCTTAATACTGCAGTGTAAGGAATCTTCTACCTATTTAGGGATGGTGCATACATTATACAACCACCTACTTTGACTAAAGGATCCTTAGGGTAGATCAATGGTCCCTTTACAAGTGGTTCATTAGTTAGTTCTTTTGAGGATTTAACCTTGGTGTGGTCCTCAACAATGCATGCTTTCACTGACCTAGCTTATCGTTCATGATTGATATTGGATTTTTTAGTCATGAACTATTTGATGATAGATTTTATTAGTTTGGTCACTAGTGATGATGAGCCTTGGTATTGCAACAAGAATGCTACAACTCCCAAGGCTACCGACTTTAATTATCAACCTGGGGTTCATACAAACTTAAGAGGTATCAACACTATATGTGCAGCATACAATGTGTCCTTCCTTTGTTGTCATGATGTAATGGAGTGCATGTATTGAAGTCAAATACTAAATGAATTGCAGAAAATGAAATGTTTGAAATGGAACCTTAACCTATTGCAAGAAAGAAAGTACAAGGAAAGAGACAAAAATTCAATGCTAAATCACACCATGTCCTAATTAACTGCCAAGAAACTATGCTTTGCAATCACGCTAAATTATCATGAACCAAATGCTACTATCTAAGAGTGGAAGTAAGAAGCATCAAACATCACTAATGTGCAAGTAAAGGGACTGAAATAAATCTGTTTTTGTATTTTTGTCTTTTCATGCAAAATCAAGTATGCAACTAATGTCCTTTGGTGATGTGGAAGGTGAATTAAGGATGATGAAGGTTGGTTGGAAGGGCTAGGATATGGTTGGATGGTGTTGAAAACCCTTGGTAGGCTTTTGGTGACTTCCTAGAGGTTTTCCATAAATTCGGCCTCAAAACAGGCTGTTTCAGGAAAACCTACAGGATGTACTAGAAACCTACATGATACAGGAAACCTACAGGATACAGCTGAGAGAAAAATGTGATGTGTTGGAGGTGATGGGAGGCCTAGGAAATATGTTTTATTGGTGGAATGGAGTGGGAAAATTCCTAGGATCATTCAGAACTCAAAACCAAAGTCCGGAGATGGATGGATTCGCTCAAAAATCTTGGAGAAGTTTCATTATGAAATGATGAAATTGGCGAGGGTTTAAAGACCAACAAAATCAAATCCAAATTGGATGGGAAAAATTTTGTTATTAACTAGGAAGTCTTAGGTCCCTATTCCAAGTTGAATTACTCAAAAATACCGATGTCAACCCATGCAAAAAAAAAAAAACATTACTAGTCGAAAATCTAGAAATTTGAGAGCTAGTGAGCTATTAAATCTAAGAAATTCCTAACCAAATTAAGTGAAAATGCAATGGGGTAATTTTTGTTATGAACTAGAAGGTTTTTTTGATATAATTAAAGTGGAATAAATTCTATTGAAGCTTGTTAGGATGCTCTAAAAAATAGCAGAAATTTATTGTTCTTCGCTAAAAAGGAGGTCCAACAATCTAGATTTGGGAATAAGAAGACTAATCCAAGCAACTCAATGATTCCTATGAACTTCCCAAGATTTTCCAAGGATAAAATGATGCTTGTGATCCTACAAAAGAACTCACATCAACCATTTAAATCAATCCTATAACATGAAATCATTAATCCTAAATGCATAAATAGAAAGAAATAAAAACAAGAGATGCATGTGAATAAGCAATGTAAAGAAGGAAAGAAAAAGACTCAAAATGGCTCTGAGGTTCCTGGGATGGCCAAGCTCAAGGAAAATCAGAGACCTATGGAGGAGAACAAGATTTAGAAGCTAAACATGACACCAATCTTCATTATTCCATCAATACGATTACATCCCTGCAAGAAAATACAATGGAGCTCCAAGAATACAAGCTCTCTCCACAATAACACTAATGAAAATCTATCCCCCTAGAGGAAAATTCAAGTTGGTACTTATAAAAAATGATTAGGAATTATTCCCCATGAATGGAGGAAGCTTTCCCCACCAGAATCCCTTGATTAGTGGATCTAGTCCCCAATACTAGGAATTTGCATTAAATGGCAGGGAACACATTCCTAGATTTTCTCAATCATTCCCTAGAGGGAAATTCGACTTGGTACTTATACAAAATGATTAAGAATCATTCCCCATGGATGGATGAAGCTTTCCCCACCGAAATCACTTGATTAGTGGATCTACCCCCTTGATTGTGGATTTGCTCCCTTGATTAGTGGAACACATGCCTAGATTTTATCAATCATTGGAGTTCCACAATTTGTGCCATAATTCCATAATATCTTGTTGAGTTATTTATTTATTATTGATCCTCCAGTAGTAGGGAAAAAGTCCCTAAATTATCTCCTCCTCCAACTCTTCATAATCTACCCAATATTCTCATAATATTCCACAAAAATAAATAATATTAGGCACAAATATTCAATTATTCGTAAATCTTCCCAATGAGTATATTAAAGTTAAAAATAAATTATCTAATGCAAAAATAGAGGTTTAGTTTGCTGAAGGAATGCCATAGGCCTTAATTTATGTTTTAATTTAGAGGCATGGACCTTAAGTTATGTCTAATTTAGAGGCCCATCATACCCCCTACTGAAAGTGTTGCTCATCCTCTCAGAAACTTACTGACCTCATTGTGCCTCATCCATGGTCCTAGTGGCCTCTCTCTTGTCCATTAAGAATCTTGGCTGTATGCCCTACAAGGAAAAGCCGAAAAACATATTTGTTCAAAGAAAAATCATTTTTTATTGAGACCATTAGCTTGCTTTCTTTCCCTTACTCAAGATGAGTTCTTGAATATTTTTTTGTTTAGCAAGGTCTTCCATATCCTTATCAACCTTCTGCTACCTTGTTCCACCGGTTGGACACCGCTAAAACCTTCAAACTGCCTCTTGTAGGATTTATGGGTCACTGTAATTCCTATACGATGATCCTATAGAAAACACAGTACCTTTGTAAACTGAAGTAAAGGAGTGGAAAAATGAGAGAAATGGTGGAGAAATGAATGGTAAAATAAAAATGTGAGTGACACGGGTCTCTTTGTGATCCTCATTTGCTCTTTGACTATCTTTTTTGCTGACCTCCAAATGCAAATTTCATGGAAATGGAGAGGATGCTCTTTTTTTCTTTTCCAAGAATGAAATAGGATGGATGAATGATGAATAGATAGTGAATATGAAGTGGATGGAGGGCTTGGAGTGCTGTGGTGACCTTGGCCTTTGCAAAAATTTCTTCTATTAACTGTTGTCCTCATTCCTTGAAATCATCACCCTTCGTAATTTGACTTTTCAACATTGCATGAGTGAAGGAGTGAGCTTCAATCAACTCGTTGAAGGTGGCTGAGACTACTAACCCATCCTTATCTTATAAAATATCATCTCTCGTGCATTGACAACAAATTTTTAACTATAATATGTTGAAGAGAAGAGGTCAAGAATATTGCATACCTGTACCTGCCTAATGGTTATTAGAGAGACATGCATGTTGTTGTTGAGTTGATCTTGATGTGCAGGTGTTGGATGGTGATGCTGATGGCACTGATGTTGTTGCTAAGCTTTTGATGAGCTTGTTTGACCTCTAGATCTCCTTTAAAACTGCTCACTACCAATCCTGTAAGTGTTGTTCTATATCTTGTATGTTTATAGGACATCGACTTGCTTTGTCCATATCTCCCAAATGGTAGACTGGATTGAAATGGAAATTTTTGAGCATGTTGCCATCATCATTATGCACCTCCCCATAGAGACATTTTGGTCAATGGATGTACAGATCTCGAGAAGAACTAAAAATGGTTGAAAGTGATGGAGGCCGATTTCACAAAAACCATGCACTGGAATTTCATGAAATTTCTTGGGCATGTTACCATCATCCATATTCATCTCCCCATGAAACAACTTTCTAAATGGATGCACAGATATCAAGAAAATGGAAAAATGGCTGAAGGTGATGAAGGCAAATTTCTTGGAAACCATGCACTAGAATTTGCTGAAATTTCTTGACCATGTTACCATCATCCATATGCATCTCCACCTGAAACATCTTGGCAAATGGATGCATGGTTTTCAGGTTATGACAAAAGAAAAAAAAATTCTCTATGTGTTTTTGTATCCTATAGTAAAATAGAGCATCTTGTAGTTGTTGAGGACAACAAACAAACTGAATGGTAGAAGCTTGAGAATGATGGGTGGATGGTGAAAATAGATGAGAGTGATGGATTGGCATGGCCTTGGCCTTGTTGGAAAATTTGAGCAAAGTAGGAGAAAGTCAAAATTTGACTTCTTTTGACTAGGCTTGACCAATTTTCCTTTTGGTACCAACTTTGTTCTTGTTGCTTGCAGATGTTGGAGGGTACATGCATTTATCAAAGAGATGCATGTAGAAAGGATTTCTTCTATTTTTTCTCTCTTTTTTATTCTAGGCCTATTAGCTCCCTCAATTAGGTTTTCAACTAATAGGTCTGCCTAGGCTCCTCAAAGGAGGTTTTCACCTAGGATCTTTTATTTTTTCTCTTTCTTATTTCTTTTTTCCTAACCCATTGATGACCCGATGGAGGTTTTCAATCAATTAGCCAATATGAGGTGCCTCAAAGGAGGTGTTCACCTTATATTTTTATTTTGTCTCTTATTTTTGAATTTTTTTTTCTTCTACCCTACCCTACATGAAAAAAAAATCACTTTCAAGTATAAGACTACTTCCAATGGAGCCATGTGCACATCAAGATGACAGACAAAATGTTGGCATTATGATTCATATGATGTACTTGATGGAAACCCACTCATCTCAGATGATAAATTATAGTGCAGCAAAGTTATTTTCTGGTTCCGCAGGTGCTCAGATCAGAAGATACGGTCATCGGCAGGTTGCGCAGGAGAACCGTTGAAAAGGTGCAGATATGTTCGCAGGTCTCCCGCACAAAAGGTGCGAACCTAAAGTTCACGGACTTTCATGCAGAGAAAAGTTCACGCACTTTCATGCAAAGAAAAGTTCCTTTCATGCAGAGAAACGTTCACGCACTTTCATGTAGAGAAAAGTCCACGCACTTTCATGCAGAGAAACACGCACACACACGGGAAATCTTATGGTTGGTTCATGGTATTAGTCCGACAGTTTTTGATCCTATGGTTTTGGTCCGTGGTATTGCATCCAAAAGAGTTGAACCCAAGTATTGGGTCCGTG
>APFE030613047.1:1469-31454 GCA_000404065.3 Pinus taeda | reverse complement strand
AGAACGTAGTTTCATGGCTGTTGCAGCTAACTTGTGCGTGTGAAGCAACCCATCCTTCCATCAAATCCGCAAGGAGTACTACAAGCCAAGTCCTGATTCCCACCATCGGCACTTGGTGAAGCGTGACTTGCAGCACAAAGCTTTGTGTATACTTATATATATAAATAAGTGCACTAGAGATACCAGAGGCAGGTATACATGCAAGAGAAGCGCATTACATTTGAAAAAACAGATTTCATAACAATGGAGGGTTGTGGAGAAGATGGGCAAGTAAAGCTCTTAGGTGTGGCTTACAGTCCCTTCGTGGCGCGGGTTCGCATTGCACTCGCTCTTAAAGGGATCCATTATGAGTTCATTGAAGAGGACATTCAAAATAAAAGCGAGCTGCTACTGCAATCAAACCCTGTTCACAAGAAGATTCCGGTGCTCATCCACAACGGAAAGCCTGTTTGTGAATCGATGATTATTGTGCAATACATTGAGGAGAAATGGGAAAAAAAGGCACCCAATGTTATGCCCAAAGATCCATATGACCGATCCATTGCCCGCTTCTGGGCTGCCTTCATAGACGATAAGGTAATTCACCCATTTGTTCGTTATCTCCTATTTGGGATTTTGTGAGTTGCAATTAGTTTTTCGCATTTCTGCCTCTAACATTAATTATTGGCGGCTGCAGTTCATTCCAAGTATTCGGGGAGTTTTCAAGGGCGAGGGTGAAGAGAAACAGAAAGCGGTGGAGGAATCGGTGGCAAACCTCCTTCTGTTGGAGGAAGTGTTGTCCGGGAAAGAGTATTTTGGAGGAGACGAGATAGGGTTGGTTGACATTGCATTGGGCGGGCTATTGGTAACGGTCCAAACCATCGAGAGGGTTACCGATAGTGTTTTAATAGACACACAAAAATTGCCGCTATTAAGTACATGGGCCCACAAATTTTGTAAAGCGGAGGGAGTGAAAGAAGTTTTGCCCGATTCGGCCAAGTTATTTGAAATTGTCTCGGAGATGAAAGCAAAATTGACATCGCCACCCGCTGGCAATTAGAAAGGAGGTGGCTAAACTAATATTTAGATAATAGTTGTTGTGTTAAATTTGTTAGAAATTGTAATTATTCAGGCATTTGGGAGTTCGCTAAAATTAGAGAGATAACTCAGTGTTGAGTTAAAGATAAAGACTTAAGTGCAGTGAGTTAAGTGTGTGTAGGTTAAGTTATTTTGGGCGAATAGTTAGTCCAAAAAGGTTTAAATACTTTTATCGGGTTAATTTTATCAATCATGTTTTCTATGATCAATAAAAAAGCAACTAGTATTTTATGTGTGAATTTGTGTTTTGTTTTCTCTCCCTTCACAACTAAGTGGTAGGAAAGCTTTTGGTTAAAGTAGAGGAGCTTTTGGTTAAAGTGGATTGGTATTTAAAAAAAAAGTTTACATCTTTGGAGCTTTATTTGTTTTATTAAAAATGATTCTTGAAATTTAAAGTACATATTTGGGAGTTTTATTTGTTTTATTAAAAACAAATTAAAAATGATTCTTGAAATTTAAAGTACATATTTGGGAGCTTTATTTGTTTTATTAAAATCAAATTAAAAATGATTCTTGAAATTTAAAGCCGAAGACCCTCCGTGGGCAAGTTTAAAAGGTTTTTTTATAAGGATGGATAAGAATCCTGGTGGAGAGCGCATGGTATTAAAAGAGTTTTCTTTTAAAAAGTTTTTTTTAAGAAACAAGATGTATGGTATTAGAAAAAATGAAAAAAGAGCTGGGATTTGTAATCTATTTATTTGCAATTTATTTTGTAGTATGACAATGTTTTGGGTAAAGATTGTGCTTTATTGGGACGCATATTGAAAATCATTTTGATCTTTTTTGGTGATATGGAAGACAACCTCATGCAATCAAGAAGAATCTATAAAATAGAGGAAAGACTACAGTCATGGGTCGCAAAGCGCAACTGAAGCATATTAAGAAAAGAAATAAAAAAGACGAGGCAAACATCATTTCCATGGTTAGAGAGGTTCAGGCTGTAGCCGAGGAATTGAGAAGTCTAGCAGAAGACAAAGAAGAAATCAACGGTGATTTGTGTAGCTTTGATCTGCTACCACCTCCTATGTTTACATGTAAATATTTTGATCATTAGGTTATCAAGCTGTTTACTTTTCGTAGAGCTAAAGAGTTAATTAAGTATGAGTCTAATAACTCACATGATGAAGTATGTGATGCTTTATCATTGAATTTTATAAAACACACATTGGATGACAAGTGTTTGTGCAAGGTAGCAAAGGCTACAACTTCCAAGGAAGCATGGAAGTTCATGGAAGAAGAATTTGGCGCAAGGGGGAGTGACATGCAACATCAGGTTATGTCACAAGCAAAGAAGTCAGGCACATATATGAGAGTATATGAGCAAAATCTGAGAGGAAAACAGAGATTGGAGAACCCCACTCAAAAGTGGATGATGGTTGTCAAGACCATAAAATTAAAACCCATTATGCAAGCATGCATATGGATGAAGAAGTGCAACAAAGATTGTAGAGAGAGAAGTTGAAGCCTTTGTGTGTGAAACAGAGAAATAACAAATAAATGTTCAAGGACTCCACTGTAATGTTGATGACACAGATGATGGTGAATCCCACTGTGCTGAGACACATGTCGATGATGACTGCAAAGTTATATGTGAATCGTTGAGTCCAATCGCAGCTTATGGATTTGGTGACGTTGAAATTGACAATGATCACGTGCATGCTGGGATATCCCACCATAATGTGGATGAATATTATGTTGATGATATGTGTGGTTTCTTTTTTGAAACAGTGATTGTTTGTGGAAATATGGTAAGCGCAGTGTTTGATGAAACATTGGAGGTTGAAGCTGCCACTGTAGCAGCAAGATATGAAGCAGTTGGAACTCCTCAATAAATAGTATGTCATTTAGTAACAGTCGATGATCAAGAACAGGATAAAGTGATTGAAGAATTTTTATGAGAATATCTAATAACAACATGACAGTGGAAGACAACCTCCATGCAATTGAAAAGAAGGCAGATGTAGAGCAGGAAGCTCTCACTAAAGAGCATAAGAAAGATGTTTTTAACATTATTTTTGTATATGGAGGTGTTCAGAATAACATGGGAAAAGAAGTTGAAAGCAAGGTTGTTAATAAGTTTGATGCAAATTTGAAGCTCATTGAAGAATGGATTCAAAAACCAATTGAACAAATTGATTCGAGTCTTAAAGCAGCAGTTGGAATAAAAGAATTGAATGAAAAGGTGAATAATGATCTTGAGTGTGCAAATTACAAGAAAAAAACAACAGTACTTGATAATGAAAGTGAAAAAAATGATATGGATGTTTCTGAAGACAAAGATGAATGCATTGAAACCATTTTTCAACAATGGAGTCAAGAAGAGATAAGATTGTGCTATCAAGAAATATGGTAGAAAGAAGTCATGAATATGAAGTGCAAGAAGCAAAGCAAGGAAGACAGCTTGAAGATGCAATTTTGTGGCAGGAATCCATGGTTGAAAAAATATTTGAAGAGGAAGGTGTACTAGACAAGATCAGATTGTGTTTCAGCGCAAATTCAAGAAAAGTCAAAGAAAAATTGCAACAACAACAAGTAAAAAAGTATGGAGCCTACAACAAGAATATGCAACAGAGAATGAAGCAACTTCGAGGATTTAAAATTTGGAAGAAGAGAAAAAGAAAATGAAAAATTATGAAAGTCTTAAGTCATTGTAAGCCTAGCTGAGGCATAGACCAGCGGGCATGTTTCAGTGATAATTGAGTCAATTGATATTGTAAGCCTAGCAGACATAGTTGAGTCATGTTGTGTCATATGGTTGTAAATAAGGGGGGCTGTTAGAAATTGTAATTGTAATCGCTAGCTTAGAGCCCAAGTTGCATTAATACTTCCTAGCAAGGCCTTTCAGGCAGGAGCATACTAAGTGGGAAGCATTGGAATTTCAATCAAGACCAACCCGTCAGGATCAACCCACTGAGGAAGGCCTTCCACGACCAACTCTTCAAAGGGTTGACCTTTTATTCCGGGATGGGCCATGAGGTGCAATATGGGTATAAATCGTAGGCAATCCAATTGTTGGTTTTGTTGGTACCCTCTCTAGTGCCATTTAGATCTGTCCTATATATTGGTGTTCATTTTTTTGACAATTTTACACCAGAATTGTCTTTTTCTTACCACTAGGAGTGCAAGTTTTATACATTGGCAGCATAAGTAATTTTTTTTACAATACATAGATTTTAAAATGAATTAATTGAAATCTATTGTGGGAGTGGTTCTCACTAGGAAGGGGAGATATCCTGAGTGGTCTCAGAAGATCAATCACACTCTCATTTTCAATGAGCTATGGAAATGAGTTTGTGTAGGAGAAGGACATAGTGAACCTGCAAAGCCTACCTCAGGCAAAGAATTTGTCATTTGTGAAAACAAGAATAGAAAGGCCTATGCCTTGATTGCAAAATCTATAAATGAAGAGGTGAGTTGCCATATTTCACCATTTTCAAATGCTTTTGAAGCCTTGCAAAAATTGAAGTAACTTTATGACTCACACTCTACACTTGAAGTTGTCCAATTGATAATTAAATTGTTCAGCCTTGAATTACAAAATGATGATCCTCTTGCTCTTGCATCAGAAGTAAAATCTATTATGCATGATATCGAAGTCACTAATGTTGAACTAGACATTCCTCTCATAGCTTTTGTCAAGGCACTTTATCCCACTTATTCAAATTATCTTGAGTCATTGCAAGCAAATAGAAACCTCAAAGAAATTACCTTTGACTCCCTTGTAAATAAATTTGTTGGGAGAGAAAAAGATTTTGGGAAGAAGATAACTCCTTAGTCTTCTGAAGAAGTTGTGTGTCTTGCACAAAGACAGAAGAATCATGCTCAAGATTCTTCCAAAGGAAGAGGTGGTCGAAGACGAAGAGGAAAAATATATTTCAGAGGTAAGGGGGCCAGACACTCTCAAGGAGAAAATTATGACCTTCATTGCATACGTTGCAATAGAGATGGATCACATGATGCATACACATGCAAGTTTCCTTGGGACATAATTGAGCAGGAAAGAAATCAGCCCAAATGTAAAACCAATGACAAAGAGAAACGTAAAGCACCTGAATCCGCTCACTATTTTGTGTCACATTGTAATATTGGAGTAAATGAAGACTTGTTTAATGATTCAGTTGCTTCTTGGAAAAATGATTGGTTGCTTGATTCAGGAGCAATTTGCCACATGACTTTTAAAAAATATTTTTTTGACAAACTTACTGACAATGTTGATGGAGCAGTATGCTTTGCATACAAATCAAAACTCAAGCCATCAGGGCTTGGCACAATCAGGCTCAAATTGCTTGGTCTTCTAGACTTTCTTCTGCATGATGTTTTATATCTCCCACAGCTGAGGAGAAACTTGTTGTCCTTGCTCCACATATACTAGCAAGGACACTCCATTCATATGTTTAATGGAAGGGTTGAGGTGAGAAAAGCATCAAATCACTCACTTGTCATGACGGGGATAAAAGAAGAAAGACTTCTCAAGCTGCAAGGTACCTCTGCTCGTGCACAAAATTTCTTATATAGTTCTCATTATGATGAAGGTACATTTCCATCAAGTCTATTATGGCATGCTAGATTTGGAAACTTGAACTATGACAACCTTCACTTGTTGAAGAAAAATGGTGTTATTGGTTTCCCTACAATTCCTAGGAAACTTAAGTAGTGTGATGCTTATATTCTAGGAAAGCATATCAAACAACGTTTTCATGATTCACATTCCAAAGCACATAGAAAACTTGAACTCATTCATTCAGATTTATGCGGTCTAATGCCTATTCCTTTTGCAAATGGAAATAAATATATGATGACATTTATTGATGACTACACCATAATGTGTTGGGCTTATTTATTGAAGAACAAATCTGATGCTTTTCAAACATTCAAGAACTTTCATACATGGATTGAAAATGATGCACAATCTCATATTAGCTCTATTCGCACTGATAATGGAAACAAATACACTTCAAATGAAGTTGAAAACTATCTTCGCAAACATGGGATCAAACATCAAACAATTGTGCCTTATACTCCCCAACAAAATGGAGTAGCTGAAAGAATGAATAGGACAATCCTAAATATGGTTCGTTCCATGATGTTTTTCAAGAATGTAAAATTGATGTTTTGGGCTAATGCAGTTCTACGTGTTGTATATGTAAAGAATAGATATCCATCTAATGATATTAGAAACAAGACTCCTTATGAAATGTGGTATGGCCACATTCCTTCAGTAAAGCATCTCGAGGTCTTTGGTTCCACCTATTATGCCTTGATACCAAAGGTACATAGAAACAAACTTGGTGCAAGGAGTCGTAAATGTATCTTCTTGGGTATTCAAATACCTCCAAAGCATACCGTCTATATGATGAAGTTAATAAAACGTTTTTGTATCTATAGATGTAATATTTCTTGAATCTTCCAAAGCTAACAATGTTGTTGAGCAGAAACTTGATTGCTTGGATAGATTCAGGCAAGAAAAATCATTTCAAGAATTTGATAATTAGATTCCACATCTTGAAGGGGGGATTCCTATACTGGATCAATCTGTGGAATCTTCTTCTACAGCACTCTCTCCCCCACATGAAACTCCAACCACTGATGATACTTTGAGTGATGTGATTGACAGAATTGGGAGACTTAATCTTTAGTTAGTCCCAACTCAATGAATTGAGAAGCCTAGACAATCTCAGAAATGTCCCCCAAAGTGGCTGACAAAGACACTTGAAAGTGTTCATCCTCATGAGGTTGGAAAGACAGGAACAAGAAATTCAACCAAGAAAAATGGAGGTGATGTAGATGATTCTGATTCACTTATTCATATGGGTGTTTCTTATGATTTTGACCTAAATTTGTCTACAAATTTTGAACCAACTTCCTTCAAAGAAGCGCTTCTCATGATGAATGGAAAGAAGCGATGCAAAAGGAGTATGATGCCTTGATAAAGAATGGAACTTGGAAGTTGGTTGATCCTCCATTGGGATCCAAACCAATTGGCTGCAGGTGGGTCTACAAGAACAAGTATAAAGCTAATGGCCCACTTGACAAGCAAAACGTTAGGCTTGTGGCAAACATTTTTGCAAAGAAGGTCGATTATGAGGAAACTTTTTCCCCCGTAGCAAAATAGGCTACCATCTAGACACTCTTTTCCCTAGCAAATCAGAACGGTTGGAAAGCCATCAAATGGATGTAAAAATTTCTTTCTTAAACGGAGATCTAAAAGAGAATGTTTTTATGTTCCAGCCTGAAGGATTTTCTATCAAGGGACATGAACATAAAGTATGAAAATGTTTGAAATCCTTGTATGGCCTTAAGCAAGCACCACCAGCCTGGTATGAAAATTTAACTGAGCATCTTTTGAAACTCAACTTCAAACATTATGATCTTGATGATGCAACTTTGCTTTTCAAGAAACTTGGCAAAGCAATTGTATATCGTGTGGTATATGTAGATGATCTTTTGATGACAGGGAACAATGAGAGCTACATTGCATCCATAAAGAAAGAATTGAGGAAAGGTTTTGAAATGACTGACTTGACTATCTTCACTACTATCTTGCTATTGAAGTAACTCAAAATCTGAAGTCTATATTCCTCTCTCAAAAGAAGTACATTGGAGATCTGTTGAACAAGTTTGGCATGGCTGAGTGAAATCCTCTAACTACTCCAATGGAACAAAACTTAAAGCTCACATCCATTGAAGGAAAAGAATTTGAGGATGCAACAAAATATAGACAACTTGTAGGATGTTTCAACTACCTGGCTACTACCAGACCAGACATTTCATTTGTTGTTGGAATCCTCTCCAGGTTTATGCAAAAGCCTTGTGAGGGACATTGGTCTATTGCAAAAAGAGTTCTAAAGTACTTGAAGGGAACCCAAGAGTTTGGACTGAAGTATACACAGGCGGGCGACTTCAGCTTGATTGGATACTCTAATTCAAACTTCGATGGAGACAAAGAAACTGGGGTATCTACTTCACGTTATTCTATGAGTCTTGGATCAGGAGTTGTCTCTTGGAGATCACACAAACAATCAGTTCCATCAGAATCCACAACAAAGGTAGAATCTGTGGCAGGGTTGAGGCAACAAAAGAAATTGTGTGGCTCAGGAAAATTCTAGAAGGTTTGCAAATAAAACAAGTACGTCATGATTGAGAACACCTCTGCAATAAAGTTGGCCAAGAACCCAAAGTTCCATGATCGAACAAAGCACATCAATACAAAATATCATTGGATTCGACATCATGTTGATGCAAAGACAATCCATCTATACCATTGTTCCACTAATGAGAAGATTGTAGACATCTTCACCAAAGCGTTTGGAAGAGAAAATCTTGAAAGATTCAGAACGATGATTGGACTCACCAACATCCCTTCAGATTAAGGGGGGAATGTCGACACCTAATCATTGGGATTGGGTGAACACTTGTAAATAATGTAAATAGTAAATAATGGAAAATAAAGAGCCATCGGGAGGTGAAGCCTAAGAGTCACTCCCTCATGTATATAACCATGAGAAATCTTAATGAATAGACACAATTCATTTGAGGAGTTACCTCCTAGCCTAATAGTTAATCTTAAAGGGATCAAGAACAAGCCCATCGACAAAAGATAACATTCAAAAAAATTTATCCATCTCTACATCTAATAGCATTATTTGAATTATGTTATTTATGCACTTACTTTTGTATATTTCTCAAAATTTAAAGCATAGTTGTGTTTATGGGCTAGTTGTGCTCTTTGTGAGCTCTAATTAGTTGATTATATTCTGTGAAGCTATGAAGTTTTACCCTCAATATCCTCATAGTCTCTCTATAGAGGTGTCTCTTGATTTCTACATACATTAAACTTTGTTGCTAAATTCCTAACCTATAGGTTTTCACTGATAGAATGTACTTCAAAACCCTAAGGGTTATGTTCATCCTCCCAACCGAGACTAATTCCAAGTTATTTCAATTGTATTAATAAATTAGAAGTGGAATTTAGAATTGAATCTTTAATGATATTCTCCACGAGAAGAGCCTTCCAATAAATGTAAATTTTGCTCAATTTGGATATTGGATCTAGATGGTATAAGCTTTACAAGTTCACAAAATGTTAATAACTTCTCCAATTTTTTCATAGCTTCGAATACCTAGATTGAGGCTCAATAATTGTGCACAACACCAATTCTATTAGACAAAAACAGAAAAATAACCATTATCATAGTAATTCCACCACGCCTATCAAACCCTTCTTATGATACTCAAAATAAATACAAAACACTTCCATTCCCCATTGTTGTCATTAAAAAAAGGAAAAAAATTCATCGTGTTTTACGAATTCTCAACGAAAATACGAGTGTCAAGGGAGTGATAACCTCATTGTGTCCTTACTTTTATTTATATTAAATTCTTTGTTAATCTGACATATTTTTTCACTAAACCCCACTAATTTTCTACATGTTATTACTGAGTCAAAACATTATGGATTTCAACCAACTCGTTTGATTTTATAATCCGTGATGGTCATATGTTGTCTTTTTTCTAGTCATATGAAACTCCATTTTTAATAACTTAACATTTTTCATGGAAACTATCCACATGGATGATCCCATCCATCTTGCGTAGGTAAAAAATCTTCAATAACATCATGTGTATAAGTTAAACATCACATGTCAAAGGCCTTACAAAAATCCGTTAACTACTATTCAATGGAATTAAGCCTTATCATACCCCTTGATGGTTCCTCATGGCATGCACCTACTACCTAATGGAGTATTAGGAATCTACATTCCTTAACTCGTCAACCACTTTCTCTTACACATTGGTGAGAAACCCCTATCATAACTCCTCAACCACTTTCTCTTACACATTGGTGAGAAACCCCTATCATTGCATCTAGTTTGTTGATGTGTTTTTCATGGGATGAATGTTAGTTTTCAATGGTAAAATGGGTACATCCCTTCTTGATCCTCTCGCAAATGCCACAAGAGGTTGTGGGCCATAGATATAAATAGGTGAATTAAACCTCAACTCTTCATGGAAATTTGGACCTCAAATCCAATACATTGCAAATTATTGAATATGCAAAAAAAACTTCAATCTCTCACCATTAGATAGATTCCCAGGTGTTAATGGGAAGTTAGAGATCTAATCCTTCCTACTTCCTCCAAATTGCGATTAATCCTCATGGCTATGAACTTGTTCCTTACGAGAATAATATAAATCATTTGTACAAAATGGCCCACTACCACATTAAGGGATGAAGTCACTAAAATTATTTGGATTTTCTTGGAAATTAAACTCCCTAAGTGTCTTTATTGATTCTTTTTTTATATCAAAGAGTTACACACTATTTCACAATGTCTCGTCACCATGAAATTCATGGAATTAAAGTGTCATGGGTGATGTCACTCACACAAGTCTAAAACTAACTATACGTAATTCCCCTACCTATATTATGTAGCTTTCCCAATATTTAATCATCCTAAAATGAATACACACAATGGTGGTAAGGTCATTCCCTATGCATGAACTACCCATAATTGTCCATCATCAAACTTGAGCGGCACTATGTGGAAAATGTGCTAACACTCTTAGTCGTAGGATGGGTAGCCACTAAATGGCACATCACAATTCCATCCCTTAGGAGATCAGATCACCATAATACCAATAAGGTCTCTCATGGATGACCAAAATTAATAAATGCATGCATAGTTGTAATAATAAAAATGCAACAAAAACAACTATGGTTCAACATATCCCAAGAAACTCAAATCCTTACCAAAAATATCTAAACATAATCTGACATATATCATTAAAAAATGCATATTTTTTCATCTACAAAATAATCTTAAATTTCAGGCAAAGGAAAGAAATTGTAAGCTTCTTGTTCAATCAACCCAACCTATTAATTCTCATAATTTAGACAATCTCATAAATTACAAGTAATTCTAAATATTTCATCTACTACCCAATAATTATAAAACTTTCTTTTTCTACCCTATAACATAAGGAAATTCCTCCGCACACCTTAAAAATATTTTAATTTTTTTAATAAATTATATTGATTTACAAATTAGTTAACATAGAGCAATCTAATCCGCTAAAAAAATGAAAGATGAAATTGAAGAAGGAATGCAACTCTCTAGCGAGACAATTGCTCATTGAGGAGATTGCACCACAACACTCACTTTCTTGCATTCACGAGTCCAAAATCACTTACATATATAGGATTACAATCTAGTGAATTGATTCATATAATATAGGAACTGAAAATATATCTAAGACTAATTAGGAAAACAACTCAACCAAACTCTATATTGAGGAGAATCTTGTAGATTTCCCCATTCTTCCAACTCTCCCCCTTAATGGAGAAATGTGTTTTATACCACACCGAAGTGATTCCTACATACTTAAAATTTTTCCTATCTAAGACTCTTTGTAAAGATGTGAGCTACATTTTCATTGGTATTACAATATACTAAATGAATTTCCTTGTACTGCATATTTCCCCACAAAAAATGATAATGTTTCTCAATATGTTTTGATCTTGCATGGTACATAGGATTGTTCGATAATTGATGGTGCTTTGATTGTTACATTTGTTAATAGTTGGTGTTTTCTAAACTTCTTTCACATCTTCAAGAACTTGCTTGATCCAAAATACTTTACAGGTAGAAATGCATGAAGATTTGTACTCAACTTCATTAATGAGAAAGAAATAATCAATTTTTTCTTATTTCTCCATTCCACGGTCCTAGATCCAAAAGCTAAATGCATATCCTAGAGTTTACAATCGTAAATCCAAAGGCTAAATACATATCCTAGAGTTTATGGTCCTAGATCCAAAGGCTAAATGCATATCCTAGAGTTTATTTTTAAATACATATTGAAATTTTATTTTAAAATATATATATAAATATATATATATATATACATGTATATTTTTTTTAATTATAAATTTTAATTAATTTTTAAATTGTTATTTAGATAAAGATGAAAATAATTTACTGTAATCATATATTTCAATATTAAATAGAAATAACTTTAAATTTAGTGTTTTCATTAGTTACTACAAAGAATACATAAATAAACATATATTAATAATAATTATAGAGTATTTCGGTGGCTACATAGCTAGGGTTTTTTGTCTTGTTGTATGCGCGGATTTGTAGGATGATGGTCCACAATGGATGGGTCAATGAGGCGGAACTCGTCAAATATTAACAAAACCCATGGGATGACATCACTATCTCACCATAACCCAAAGTCCTCCTATTGGATTTTCAGCCAGCACTAGGGATCTCCAAGTCTATTCCGCTAGTGATGTCATGCCAGACGAAGTGGACAAAGTATTTTTCAAGGATAAAATATTTTTCATATATATAGTATTTTAGATGACTATTTTGGTTTGAAATTTCACATTTATAAAATGTAGGTGAATTAAAAGAAATGTAATTTATTATTAAAATCGATAATTTTTTGTGAATAGTATTCATTTAATCATATATATGTAGGTGAGAATTTGGAAGAATGATTACAATAGTCATTATTTTATATCTAGGTTTCGAGTCACGAACAAGACTCACCATTGGGATATGATGTGAGAGAAGGAAAGAAGGGAAAAATAACCAAAGAAATATAAATAAAAAAAAAAAAGTGGCAAAATTTTGAGGAATAAGAAGAAGGAAATAAATAAAATCAAAAGAAAGAACACGAAAAAAGAGAGAATGAATAAATGAAAAGGAAGAAGAAATAAATAGAAGGAAATAAATAAAAAGAAGACAAAGAAGTAATAAAAATAGTAAAATAATAATAATAGAATAATAAAAATAAATAAAATAAAATAAGCATAAAAAATAAATAAAATAATAAAATAATAAAAGGAAATAAAAATAAAATAGGAGAAGGAGGCATACTAAAGAAGAAATTAGAATAGGATAAGGAAAATGATAAGAGAGAGAAAATCCAAAAGGAATGAGAGAGGAAAGAGCCTTAATGAAAGAGGGAAAGAGGAATAAGAACAGAGAGGAATAAATGAGAATAATAACAAAGGAAATGATTAAAAGAAAGGGAAATAAGAGGGAAATAAAAATAAGAAGAGGGCAAAATGAAAATAAACAAGACAAAGAAATAAATAAAAATAGGATTGCAACAAATAAAAATACAATAAAAGTAGAACAAAATAAAATAAAATAATAAACATAAAAATAAGAATAAGAATAAAAATATAAATATAAAATAAAATAACAAGATAACCAATTTTTTTATAAATTAAAACAAAGGAGAGAGAGAGGGAAGAAAGGAGACGAAGTAAACAATCATTGGATATGTGAGATTAATGGGATTTAGCTAGTGCTTACCTCAGCACCACCATCTATGTTTAAATTGCTAGGGTGCTTGATGATCTCTAATGCTTCTCTAATTTTGTGTTTGAAATAATGATCCTATTTAGTGATGATATTAGAATCTTCAAATATATATGTAATGATCCTCTTTAGCAATTATTTAATAGAATCTTCATATATATGTAAAATTGGCGAATAATCTTTTCAAAAAATGTACAAAAAATAACCCATTTGCAAAATTTTGCCACTAAACTTTTCCCTAGCAGTGGATGCTCACTCATGCTCTAGTATATCATATCCACCAAATTGCTCCAGTCACGAGATTAGTCTGATGGCTATGATTTCGGGAGTGTCAAAACCAACAATTTTGATCATGACTCAAAAGGTTGTACGTGTCGCTTCTTATGGGCAAAGTCTAGACCCTTTTGTCTATCCTCCATAGGTATCTACACCATTTTCTAAGGATATCTAACCTATCAGATTCTCACTAGCCCTTCAAGGTTCATCAAGGTTAGCTCAAGCTAGCAGTTTCATAGGTAGTGTTCTAACTCTGAATATTTTGTGTGGCGAGCTGACAACTCAGTTAGGTCCATTAACGTTGGTTTCAAGAAAGATGCTAGAAAATGAGACGATTAGGAAAAATGAGAAATGTGGTAAGAAGAAGCTAAATGAAACAAATTTTGTTTTGGGATAGGAAGTCATGCTAAACAATATCCATCATGTGGAGGAAACGACTATGGTTTTCTAGTTTTCTATATGAAGGATGAACCACGGGGGCTTCACTCAATGAACCTATGGCATATCATGTGTGTTCCTGGCATACCAAACAATACCTTTAATTAGACTATATATTGGAAAATACCTCTAAACATCAAATTATTTAACCATATACCAATACAAACCCAATACTCCTTCTCAATTTAAAAAACCCCTACTTTCACTAGATATTATAGGTATCCATTTTACCATTAACATGTTTTATACCCCTTTATAAATTTTCATTAACTTTGAGTTCCATTTTTTATACCTGTCAATATAAAAACCCTTTACTACATATTATATGATCAATATATTGTGTCATTTTTTTCTCAACATATATCCCCTAATATGAATGCATGTGGTATGTTATTTCTCACCCAGTGAAGCCCTCATGGGATGCACATGGACACTCTACGTTGGTGGACCGAAAAATATATCTTGCTATCACTGAGTTACAACCAAAAATGCGAGATTTTAGCTAAAGGTTGGATGGCTTGGGTGAAAAACTCTGGGGCAAATGCTCATATCCTTCTCAAGGGTCATTGGTTCTACGGTTCACATGATGTATTCTTAAAATGTTGGTTTTTGTAGTTTGATGTTTGCACTAAAAAACTTAATTTCCTTCTGATATGGGTTTGGCTCATCGACCTTCCACTGATATTGTGATCCTAGGCGGTCATCAAATAAATTAGGAATGAACTTCTATGAAGCTCATGAATCCTACAAAAGTTTGGGATATATGGGTATGGCTACAATTCAGGTAGGACTGAATATGGATAAGGGTTTAGCATACATTATCACTATTATCTATGGCAATCAGTTCTACAAGAAAGCCATGAATTGTGAAGGTATCCCCTTGATATGTATTCATTGTCATTATTATGGTCATATTTGATTCAATTTCCCTCTAGCATGTTGGAAGAAGGGTTGGGTTCCAAAGACCAAACTCTAGCCCTCTCCTTCTCTAGGTAATCTCTCGAGGGAGAAGATTATCATAGATCCTCCTCTTCAGGGCTCAGGGGTCAAACCTCTTCGCTAATGGGCATGTGTCTACCTATCAAGGGGACCCAACTACGAGATTGATAATTGTGGCCCCATGTATGTTATCAATCCCTTCCTTTGCCCTTCCTGATACAAATTTTCAACTTTTGTCTACTTCATCGAAGGATGAGAATTTTTGTATGGATTATTTCCCCCCTTCCCCCTCCTCTGTAATGTTTACTCTCATTTATTGAATATCAACTCTATCCAGTCTTAGGAGCACTCTCCTATCATTCCCACCAACACCCCCGCCCCTTGATCATATCTCTCTCTCCCCCTCCCCCTCTATAAAGTTGATTGATCCCTTGGTTTTGTTGATTCAAGACAAGGATTAATCCTCGGGTTCCTCTTCTTCAAACCCTTGTCCTTCCTACAACCTATAACCCTAATAATGTCTCTCTCCTTCCCTCCCCGATGATAAGTATTACAAATCCAAAATTCTGGAGGGAGGCCTTGGTGGACTCCCATCTGATTGGGAAATGGAGTTGAAGAAAAAAGTCTTATTTCTCTCGGGCACAAAAAATTGCACTTGAAGAGATCCACATCAGTAAGAAGAAATATTTATATGGGACTCTTAGAGAATCAACCACCAATAAAGGATTGACATGAAGATTCTTTCCCTCAATTTTCAAAGCTTGAATATCCTGACAAAAATATTGGCACTGAAGCAACTAGCGGATGTAATCTGTCCTCAAATCTTGTTGCTACAAGAATCAATGATGGAAGGTAGTTCAGTGAAAAGATCATTGTCCTTAGTTTGGTCGGTGTTGGTATGTGTTTCTCTAGATTCCCTTGGGAATTTTGGTGCAATTGTAACTGAATGGAAGAAGGTAGATTTAAAACTAATTTCTGTTTGGTCAATAGAAAATGGCCTGATGACTGAGGTTTTTCCAGGGATCTGGAAAGGGATTTCTATGTTCTAAACATTTACTAGCCTTACTTGGAGCAAGATTAATTCTGAAGGAATATTTTTTCACATGCAAGCCTAGCGGAGGGTTCGTTTATTTGTGGAGTAGATTTCAACTTCACCATTGGCATGGTGAGAATGGGTGCCAATGGCAAGAGTTGACCCTCTATCTAACTTTTTTCTGAAAGGCATGGAAAAGGAGAGTCTCCTAGACCCTCAACCCATAAAGTTGCTTCCTACTTCGAGAATCAACCAAGTAGGTCAAGATCGCATAACAAAGCATATGGACAAATTTATGATCTCAGAAGTTTTGATGGAAGAAAACTTGAGGATGAGGCAATGGGTAGCTTCAAGCTCCTACTTGGACCACTACCCAATTTTCTTTGAATTAAACAATTCATAATCAAAGCATCCAAGTCTCTTTAAATTAAATCCTCATTGGTTGAAGACCCTTTGTTCCTCGCATCAAAAATGTTTGGAGGCCCTTCGACCCATTAGCCGGAGAGTTTCTCCCCCCTTACAATTTAAATAAAATATCAAAAGAGAAAAAGTTGTTGCCTTTGGTTGGTGCAAGAAACATTGCACAAAGGATACTCAAAAACTCATTGAAATCGAAGAAAATATCAAGTTTCTTCTTAAGCGAGAGGATCGTGGGATAGAATATGAAGCTTAGATAAAAATTATTAAAGTTCTTGAAGCTCAACAGAAGTTAATGCTCTAGTATTTAAAAAAGTAATGGTGAATAAAAAAAACGCTCTATGATTACATGATGGGAATGAAAAAACTATTTTTTTCATCTTTTTGTAAACCACGATAAATTTATTAATGCTGTATGGGTTATTCAAAAGAGTAATGGCTCCCAAGGCACTACTTTTAAGGACATTGCTTTGGAAGGTGTATCACATTTTCATTAGCTTTATTAAGGTAAGGAAATGGTAAATATTGATCTTATCCTCACATTGATATTTTCCTTTCCTCTGTTTGTGGAGGATTAAGACAACAATTATCTTCTAGATAAAGTATCTTTGGACGAATTGGAAAAGAATCACCATGGATTTTAGAAAGGCAAAGGTACGGACCTAAATGAACTCCAGATTGAATTCTATATTGAATTCTTTGATTTTCGAGGGTTGGATATTTTAAAGGTGGTGGAGTACTCAAAACTGTGGGGAAAAATCCTTTCCCCCTTCAAATCCACCTTTATTTACCTCATCCTAAATTAGATAACCCCGGATCCTTTGAATTTTTTCATGTGATCTCACTGTGCAATTGTTTCTACAAAATTATTGCAAAAACTATATTGTTGAAGCTTAAGAGAATACTGTATGAGAATATCTCACTCGAATAATTTGGATTGGTCTGTGGTAGACATATTCATGATGCCACTAGTCTAGCTCGGGAAGGGATTCACTCTATTCACAAATAACATTAGAAGAATGTGGTATTTAAAGTTGATCTGTAAAAATATTTTTATAGGGTAAATTGGCTATATGTCAAACTTCTTATGCTACATATAGGATTCCACCAACCTTTTGTTTCATGGATTATGTGATGTATTTCATAAAATTATTTTCCCTCCTCATAAACGGTGGTGCATCCACCATTTTCAATGCACGTCACTATCTTTGATAAGGATGTCCTTTGTCTCCTCTTTTGTTCCTTCTACTCATCAGAGAAGCTTTATTCAAGCATACATTCAAAGGAATCCAGTTGGGTCAACTTGCTCCCTAACACACCTTTTATTTGTCGATGATATTTTCATCTTCTATGATGTTGATATTTCAAATTTGGATTTTGTTATCTTTTTCCTCAAAGCTTTCTGCGATTTGGTAGGAATGGCAATCAATAAAGAAAAACCTTCATTTTTCACATGTTTCCTATAGATACAAGATTGGCCAAGGTTCTCTATAGCTTTAGAGGTACCAATTGGGGACTTAAATCCAGGAATGAAATATTTGAGGTTTACTTTTAAACCAAATAACCACAAGAAACCATATTGGTTCTCGATGATAGGGAAGATTCAAGAGACAATCGAACACTAGTGCAATAGTTGGCTCTCCAAAGATTATCATGAAGTCCTTATAAAATCTGTCATTGAAGCTATTCTGGTATTTTGGGCCACCCTAGCCTAGATTCATATAAGGATTCTTGATAAGATAAAATAAAAATCTCTTCAGTTCCTATGGGCAGGCAAGGAAGACAAGAGTCACTTTTCCCTTTTTTCTTGCTAATCCATAGCCATCCCAAAATATCTTGATGGTTGGGGCATAAAATATCTCAGATGGTTTGCTTCAACGTTCGCTGCAAAATCTAGATGAATATTTATTAAAGTGAAGGTTTATGGGATGAATACACTTTTTAGAAATATACTAGCCCTACTCCTCTAATGGATTAGGTTAGGGATCTGAACAAATCGAGACCCTCTAATTCTATTACTTGGAAGGCCCTCATTCAATATTTTCAAAGTCTCTCCCCCAAATTATGTTGGAAATCAGGGAATGGAGGTCATTTTATCATTAGGAGGGATCCCTGGATGGGTTCTATTAGAAATCACATCCTCCTCGAAATTCTCATTAGTCAGATTAATAGTGCAGGTTTCTTTTACATATCACAAATCTCGAGGAAACTAGGACACCATGGATTTCATAATTGGAAGAGTAGTGAAGATATAAATTTTGAAGGGGAGATAGTGGATGGATGGAATTAATACATATTGACTCTCCATAATTCTCATGTTTCCTTATCAAATACGATGGACATGATTATTTGAATTCGGGACTCATCTGGAAACTACTTGTCAAAAGTCATTTATAAATGTATTATGGAGGTAGCTTCCATCTCCCAACTACTTTGGTGGGGTAACATACTCAAGCAATTTCATTTCTCTACTAAGGAAAAGTTATTCATGTGGCATCTCCTCAAAACTAAGGCTCCCACATTGGACAACCTACAAAAGATATCCTTTCATGGGCCTGATAGCTTCCCTCCCTATAAGGTACAACTGGATTCTATCAACCATCTTTTCATCAACCGCTCATTTGCTAAGGAGGTTTGGGGGGTATTTCTAAGCTAAAAGGTGTAGTTTTTCACTGGGTGGGGGTCTCCATTGAAGATTTTATAAAACAATGGCTTTCCTCGCCTGTTGAAAAGGCCTACAAGGCCTTCTCATTATCGATTACCTGGGGAATTTGGCTTGAACAAAATCAAGCTATCTTGAAGGCAAGTCACCCTACGTTATGAAGGTTGTTACCCAAGGTTATTGTTGTACTTAATACAAGCTTCAAGCCATTCTATTTTGTCTAGCCTTCCACCATCCATGAGGCAATCAAACAAATCCTCCTTGTGGGCCTTCTTTGATGGAGCTACCTAGCAGAATCCCCAAAAGGAGGAGTTGGAGGTCTCCTCTTTTTTCTGAAGGTTACACAATCTCCTTTTGTGTAGGCGTGGTCCAGGTTACCAACAATTATGCAGAACTTATCATGCTCAATTTTCTCCTACATATTGATCTCAAACATAACATCTCAAATATTCATATTTATGGGGACTCTCTTTTGGTGGTCAAATGGATGAGGGGCGAATAACATCTACAAAACTTCAACCTTCAACCACTTTCTCAAAATATTAAGTATATGGTTTAATATTTCACTATAATCTCCTATGACCATATTCTTAGGCACAAAAATCAACATGGAGACTCCCTCTCAGAGATGGGATTAGACTTTGACTTATCGCAGAGGAAAAATATGGTTGTAAAACATACTCTTTACATGCTCACTGGGCCCAAATTGGATAGTTTGGTCCTTCATCAATTTATCAGTTTCATATATCTGGATTGTTTATATATATGATAGTACACAGGTCATCATGAGTACATTTATGATTTTTCGATAGGTTCCATATGGATTGATACATTTTTTTAGCATGATATGTATATTTCATCATGAGATGACTTTATAGACTTCTTATGATAGTTTACTTATGACCGTGTGGGATCATATCTTTTTTTTTAACCTCGTACTATTTTAAAATACTAATTATCGATTATCGTTACAATTTCCAAACGTGATGGAATGAAATATTTTAATAATTAATTAACAACTATAACTGACTCAGCAATAGTGTATGTAAGGAGGTGAGGAAGGCGCCCATTCGTCTTTAAGTTGGATGCATCAGGTAAGTTGATAATTTCATAAATTTAAAATACAATAAATTACTACATTAAAAACACGTGTTAAAGTGATTTTTCATGCATTTTTCTTTGTATATTTGTGAAACATGAAAGAACGAATATTAGCTAGTTGCGCTCTTTGTGAGTTTTAATTAGTTTTTCATTTTCTTTCGTGCAATTTCGAAGTTTTACCACTAGCAATTGTCCCAAAAGGTACAAAGAGAGGCCGATAGGATTATTAAATTAGAATTGTTGAATTTCTCTAGAAGAGATATTGGTTCAAGTGAATTATTAGACAGTATAAGAGAACTCCAAGTTTAAATATGGGCTACTAAAATGCTCTTATAAGCTAGCACTCTTTTGAAATTGATTACCCATAAATTAACCCCAACACTCAAAATAAACAGATCTAAACCAACGAATATGATGATACTGGCGTGACTTAAACCTTGGAACTGCGAAAATCATGGATTGTAAAAATTATAAAAATTTACATCTTTTTTAAGTGTAAAATTACCTTAAGTTAAAAAAATGGATAAAGTCAACACGTTCACAACCTCTAGCTTTATAGCATGAGGAGCATTTCAACAAATTTTAAGAATTAAATAAGGTCAGATAGAATAATCTGAACAATACCATGAAATGGAATGGAATGCAAATAAAGACTCGGCCATATTGCCGTGTAAAGCCTTAACCCTTTACTTCTTTATAGACTTGAGCTTCACCCCAAGAAATACGAGAGGAGCAAATTCTTCACTTATAATTTGTAAAGTCAATTACATCATTGGAGGAGGCATTTCCAAAGCATATATATCCAAACTATGATGATAACACATCTACCCTTGAACTGCATGAACTTCCTAGAGTAGCTATGAAACAAGGGTTGGCATCTGCACTACGACGAGTCCTTTAAGCACACCATTGACAATAACACAAGTATTTATGACATCTCAATCTGTTACTTTCAATACAAAGACAAAAAATGAATGCAGTTGTTGGAGGGTTGGGTATCGACTTCTGCCTCATTGACATCGTCAATACTATGGCTCAGAGTGTGTGGAAGTCCCCATACAAACCCATAACAACAACCAATCCTTGCATACTAAACTTCAATCAATGGTTTGAAGATCATTGATGGAGATAACATGAACGTCTACGAACTAAAAAGTGTCCTCAACAGTGGTTTGTCGATCTACTTGCAGCAAAAGTCATTCTCTTCTCCGTATGTTCCACAACGAGGCTATTGCGGCATTACTACAGGACCAACAAACATTAATGTGCAAAGATCAAAATTGTGTTCCAATTGTAGATGATGAACCGCTCACAACCTCTTACACAAACGAATCAAATTCATGTCACGTGTTCCTAGAGCAGTGGACCTTTGTTATTTTCTTTGTGGGGGCTTCAAACAAGCAATGCTAATCACTCCACGTAAAACACACCACAAAAAACGATTCTGTCACACCTACTCACATATAGGAACAAACAAACAAAAATCTTACAAAAACACAGGCCCTCCCTTAAGGGAGTCAACCACAGAACCACTAGCTTTAATATCAAATTGAAAAACAAATTGCAGGCCAAAAGTACACTGCATTTTATTAAACATCACATATAAATACAAAAATTGGTTCAAAATAGAAATTTTATCTTAACCATACAATCAACTATTTGAAAAAAATATATATTTACCAAACATTTAAGTAGGAACTATATTAGTTGGACTAAATCTCTTAAATCACACAACAATTACATTTATAATGATGATTTTTTTCTACAACTTCCATCAAGTTTCTTAAATCACTGTAAATGTGTATTTTCCAAATGATGAATTTTCTCTACAACTTCCCTTCCATGTAAGGTCATATCTAGGTTCAAAATTATGTGATTCATAATCTTTAGAAATAAAAATCTTCCAAATTAATCAAACCAACAATTTTCGAGTAGACATTTTGAACTAACCAATGTGCTTCATCATCAAGAGATATATAAAGAATCTCATATAACCAATAGATTAATTATTGTAGTGTGCACCAAGCCAAAATATTAAAGAAAATGATTCATCATCAAAACATATATAAAGAATCTCATATAACCAAGAGATCAAAACATATATAAAGAATCTCATATAACCAAGAGATTAAATATTGCAATGGTGCACCAAACCAAAATGTTAGAAAAAATAAAAAACCAAAACAATTAAAGCATTTTTACAATGTTTCAAAATGGCTAGATCAAATCTCTTCTTCAATACTTGCAAACATGTGCTTTTAAAATGATGAACTCTCTGCAACTTCCATTCTAATCTAGCCATTTTGGAACATCGTAGAGATGCATCAATGATTCCGAATTTTGACCATCTCTAACGTGAGATGCACCAATGGTAATTTGTCGTAGATATGCATCAATGGTTCCAAATTTTGACCATCTCTAACGTGAGATATAATGGATCCCCCCTATTTAATTCAAATTCTCCATTCATGTCTCGATGATGACATGAATCAATGGTCAAGAACAAGAATTCCCCCTTTAAGTTCAAATTCTCCATTCATGCCTAGATTATGAACAACAACAGAGTCTTAATCCAAAAGAGCATTATACTTTGACTACATGATATCTATCTTACGAAAAGAATTATGGCGATGTTCTTCAATAGGAAGCAGAATTTCTCTTTTCAAGTTATTTTTCAGTGTTGCAATTCAAGTATAATATAATATTTGGGGTTCTATTTGGTCTTTTTCAACATATTGATGGACTATTGACTTGATAGTTGCTATCTATTTCTTAAAACAAATCCAGCTTGTCTTTATAGAATGTGTATAGTGCATTATTGTTTATACGGTCATTATGTGAACAATTACATGCAAATTTTAAACTTACGAAGCTCAACTCAATATGTATCTGAATATTAAAAAAAAAAATCAATAAGATTATGTAATAATGATGAAACCCAAAGGAAGCTCTATTGAGACTAACTAAAGCTTTAACAGTATTTTGACTAACTGAAACTTTAACAGAATTTTCTATAAAAAACTTCGTAAATCCAGATTTAAATGCCAACCTAATCATTTCTTAAGTTAAGATTTACAAAGTGTCTTTTCAGTGTTTAGTAGATCTATATATTTACAATCCATCTTAAGTTCAGATTTACCAAGTGTTTTTTCAGTCTTAAGTTAGGATTTACCAATTGTAAATCCAAACTTAGTAGATCTAGAACTCAAGATTTATTTACAATCTATCTTACCTAGATTTACAATGTCTTTTCAGTACCTAGTAGAGTCATCCAAACTTAGTTAATCCAGAGTTTACAATCTATCTTAACTCAAAATTTACCATGTGTCTTTTCAATACTTAGTACATCCAGACTAGACTTTGCAGATCCAGAGTTTGAATAATTCTAGGCTAGTTTAATCTCCCCTTTATCTCACTTTCAAATAAGCTACTCCACATAAATAACAGAGTCAATATCTTGAATAATTACATTTTTTGACATTTTTATTTTTATTATTACTCTACCTTTTCATTGAAGTTTTTTTCATTACATTACCAAACTTCGAGTATATTGAGCTGGGGCATACGAGAAGCATTTCTAGTATATTAAAGTTATTTTTATTCATTATATTACAAAACATTTCTAGCATATTGCACCAGGGCGGGAGAGCACCTAACATTTCCAGTATATTGGGACATTTCTAGTATATTGCGCTGAGCCAAGAGAGCACCTATAAGTAAAAACAACATGGATATACCAAACATAGAGAAATAGTATATTGCTCTGGGTCGGGAGAGCGCCTATGAGCACCAACAGGTTAAAAAGATGGATCTACCAAACGTAAAGAAATAAATTTAATAATCAAGGTTCATAACAACGCACAAAAACATTAAATTACAAAACATTGTTAGTATATTTCGCTGGGGGCTCATAGGTAAAAAGATGGATCTACCAAACATAGAGAAATAAATTTAATAACCAAGGTTCATATACACAAAACATTAAATTACAAAACATTTCTAGTATATTTCGTTGGGGTGTGAGAGAACCTATGAAACATTTCTAGTATATTGCGCTAGGGTGGGAGAGCACCTATAGATAAAAACATTGATCTACTAGACTACCAAGGTTCCTAACAACACAAAAACATTAAATTACATAAAGCATTGTATAACCAGGGTTAATAATACAAAGAGGCACAAAAATTCTCTTGAAGGGTAGGGATTGCACTAAGATAAATACAAGAGACAAAAATTCTCTTCTAGGGTAGGGATTGCACTTTGTTCTGCAGCGTCATACAGAGCTCTGCAACCTCAATTGCAGTAAGCTTCATACGGAGCTTGCACTGAGCTCTGTAAATTTAATTGCTGTGAGCTTCATACAGAGAATACAACGAGCTCCGCAACTTAAATTGCAGTGAGCATCATATAGAGATTCCACTGATCTCCGCAAGCCTTGCGACACGTGGTCTGGAAAATTTAGATTCCATCTCTACTTCTGTATATGCGTTACTGAATTAAATTACATCCCACCACCAACAGAAACATATACATTATCCAATTAAAATACCATCCATGACTGCAACGTTTAAATTACTGAATTAAATTACATCAGTAAGTTCATTTTAAAATAATTACATCCCATCCCTTGAGGCAGTATTTATATTTTTTAATCAAAGCGCAGTATTTATATTTTTGAATCAAATCACATCTCTAATTGAAACTTTTAACCTGTGAAGAGACAATTTAGAGATCAAATAAAGATCAAAATTCCTTCCCTGACTGCAGCATATCCAATATTGAATTGAAGTGAAACATGGAAACACTAAATAGTAAATTTTGCTACTCTAGTAGATTCTTCTAAAATATAACCTCAGTAGCATATCCAATATTGAGTTGAAGCGAAACATGGAAACACTATAGTAAATTTTGCTACTCTAGTAGATTCTTCTAAAATATAACCTCAGCTTGCAGGGTATATCCATTATTGAATTGAAGCGAAGTATGCAAACACTGAATTTCGTGACTCTAATAGATTCTTCGTAAAATATAACCTCAGCTTATTCATATCTCCAACTACCCTACAACAATCTCTTGCACGTTATATTCATTATTGAATTGAAGGCTGAAGCGAATATGCAAACACTATTTCTTTACTCTAGCATATGCATTATTGAAGCAAAATATAAAATCACTGTTTTGCTAATTGGTTAAAATCTTCATAAATACTCCACCCCTACAACATTCATTTACAGTAGTTGAAAGAAAATGAATGCAATTAATCAAAAAAATCAGTAACTTCCCTCAACAAAGCCAATGAACATCCAAACTATTGACAGGATACGATCACCAATATAAAAGTTCATTAACTCCCCCCGAGATACGAAAACCAATACAAATATTGACCATCTCTCAGTAACTCCCATCAGCAATCTCTTTAGGGCATTAGGAAAGCCAATGAATATCCAAAATATTTGACAGGATAAGCAAGCCAATGAATGCATAGACATAGTAGTTTCAGAGCCTAATTTAAATTTCACCAAAGATTATTGGCATATATAGCCTCCAGAAAAATAGCACAACATTTTCAACTACATTCACTTAACACATAATAGCAGATTGATTCACATAACAGATAACATAGTCCTTATATTAAATGAAATAGCATAGCACTACCGACCGGGTAGTGCTTCGACTGACCAACGAACAAAGAAAAAATAATAACCTGAAACTAAACACACAAACAACACATAGACATAGAAACATAAACAGTACTTATCCACAACAAGCAGGACGACAACTGAACATCATTGACACATAAGAGCCCATCCACCTAAAAACCGCCACGGAGACGGAGAACCAGGTGAAGGGTCGACTCCTTCTGAATATTATAATCGGCCAGAGTACGACCATCTTCTAACTGCTTACCGGCAAAGATCAACCTCTGCTGGTCAGGCGGAATTCCCTCCTTGTCCTGGATCTTAGCCCTCACATTGTCAATGGTGTCCGAGCTTTCCACTTCCAAAGTAATTGTTTTACCTGTAAGGGTTTTTACAAAGATCTGCATCCCTCCTCCAAGGTCCTACCATCCTCCAGCTGCTTACCAGCGAAGATAAGCCTCTGCTGGTCTGGTGGAATGCCTTCCTTGTCCTGGATCTTGGCCTTGACGTTATCGATGGTGTCCGAGCTCTCAACTTCCAAAGTAATCGTCTTACCAGTTAGGGTTTTGACAAAGATCTGCATGCCACCCCTCAGGCGGAGGACCAGGTGCAAGGTGGATTCTTTCTGGATGGTTAATGGACGCTACAAAATGCTGTTGCCACACTGTTTCCAGTGAGGATGGAACCTGAAGACCACGAATTCACTGGAAGCCTGGTAAATTCTCCACCTTACCCTTAGGCCACAAGCTAATTGGAGAGTCATAATACAAGCTAATTGGAAATTATCCCAGGGCTCTCATCCAAACGCCTATCCTGCACCCGGGCACATTTGCAGCCGCAATTCCATGGAGGTATGGATCCAGCTTAAGGAAAGCATGGTGAAATACTCCAGAACATGCATTCTAATCGTTCTTATTCGCGACCGTGGGGCCGGAGCCGTGGGAACCAAAAGCGACTGGAGTCTCAACATCTAGTACCAATTGAGAAGCGGACTCCAGTACCAATTGAAAAGAGGCGATGCCCTGAGAGCGAGGGCAGGCGTTGAAAAGGCACTGAGAGAACTCGTTGCCGTGGGTGCTGTGGAGGTCGGTGGGCATCATCAGCATTTGGGGAGCTTCAAGGTAAACTGTGCAAAGTGAAAGAGCTTACCCATAACAGAGAGAGTTCTTATCCGGCGGGAGCTCTCCACCCATAACTGAAATGCCCACTCCACCCGTATTTGAAGATCGTGACACGATGCATTAAACACATGGCGAAGTGGAATAGATGTATTGTCTCATTCCACCACCCTCAAGAGACCATTTCAAATTATAAAGAGACAAGTGTCAAAGACATCGAATCTTAGGAGCTCTATGCCCGCTGAATCTGGACGGCAGGTGTCAGCGTCAGAATGAAAGGGACGACGAAGGTCCCTTTCAAAGGAAGGCCTATCGGCCTAATTAAGCTCCTCATAATATCTCTAATATTTAGAAAGTGTCTCTTGATACCTATATCTATTGGACTTTTTTCTTAAATTTCCAACTTGTAAGTTTTCACCCATAACATTTTCTTCAAAATCATAAAAAAAGGGTGAATTTTAAATTGAGTCGTTTCTATTATATCGATCAATCATAAGGGTTTCTATAAGTGATTAGAATTGAATCCTTAATTTTCTTCTCACTAAAATATCTTTCTAATCATTGTAAATTTTCTCTATTTAAATAATGGAGCTAATTGTCAAATAAACTTTATAAGTTCATTACATGTTATAAATTCTCCAATGTTGTCATAGCTTTGAATATATAAATTCAAATGCAAGAATTGTGCACAACAACAATTCTAATAATTCAAAACAACAACAAAAATCATCATGATAATAATTCCAATATATCTTACATACTCTATATGTGATACTCAAATGAAATAAAAGAATGATTACATTCCCATTGCCATTTTTAAAAGAATAAAAAACTATTATGAAGATTTTCTACTTCTCAAGGAAACTACCCGGTCAAGGGAGTGATAACCCCATTGCCACCCTACATTCTTTTTAGTAAATTGTTTATTAAATTGGCATAGTTTTGCACTAAACCTCCCTAGTTTTCTACATGCTATTACTAATTCAAAACCATGTGGATTTAAGCCAATTTCCTTTGATTTTTTATGCCATGATAATCATGCGTTGTCTTTTTACTAGTGGTATAAAGATCCCTTTTGACAGCTCCACATTTTCTGTGGGCTAAATCTGCATAGATGATTTCGTCCATCTTATATAGATCAAAAAGCTTAAACCAAAGTGCACATATAGGTTGAATGTCAAATTTCAATGGTTGTTACACATAAATCCCAAATATTATTCAATGGTCTTAAGCCTTACGATGCTTCTTCAGGGCATGTGTTTATTACCTTATGGAGTAACTGGAACCTACTTTCCTTAGCTCCTCGACCACTTTCTTTTACACTTGGATAAGAAACCCTTATCATTTTTATCTAGGTTTTCCACATGCTTTCCATGAGATGAATGTTAATTATCAATGGTGAAATGGGTGCCACCCCTCTTAAGCCTCTTCCAAATGCCAAGAGACTTCATGGAAAAGTTATACCCCCAATCCAATACATTGCAAATGGTTCAATATGAACAAGAGACTTCAATCTCTCACTATTGGAGAAATTCCTAGTTGTATACAACCACTTAGAGAACTAAGTCACTACTTCCTCCAAACTGTGATTAATGCGCTTGACTATGAATTTGTTCTTTACAACATAATTTTAGTTATTTGGAAACAATGCTCTGTATCACATTAAGATATGAGGTCACTAAATTGCTATGGATCTTCTTTTAAATTAAACTCCCTTCAGTGTCTCTATTAATTCCTTTTTAAGGTAGAGAGTTATTTACGAGTTAGCAATGTCTCATCATCATGAAATTCATGGAATTAAAACATTATAGGTAAAGTCTCTCATAAAATTCTAAAATTAAGCATACCTAATTCCCCTATGTCTATTACATAGTTCTCGAGAGAAACACTCTCAAATGAACAAACAATGATGAATATTTTCATTCCATTTAAACAAACTACACATACTTATCCATCATCACGCTTGAGCACCAATACATAGGAAATGCCCTAACATACTTGCCTTTACATAAACTACACATACTTGTCCAGCATCAAACTTGAGCACTGATTTATAGCAAATGTCCTAACATTCTTAGCGGTAAAATGAGTAACCACTAAATCTAACATCACAACTCCATCTTCAGAAACCAAATCATGATAAAGCCAAACAAAAAAATCTCTCATAAATGCCCAAAATTAATAAATGCATAGTTGTTATTACACAAATGCAAAAAAAAACACATAGAATGCCACATATCTCCAGCGAATGAAATTCCCATAGCAAAAATTTAAAAATAATAATGTAATGAAATATATATATATATATAATTTTCCACTTGTGTGCCGCTTTCAAATCTGGTTATGAGATTACTGCGGCAAAAGAATCCAGCTATAAACTTCTTGCTTATTTTGCTCTCTCAAACCTACCCATTCGTTTTCACAATCCAGGCAATCTAATTCAAAAATCTCTTCTAGAAATCATAGAGCCATAAAGCTTTATTCAGCCATCGTACAACGTAATGAAAAAAAAAGTAATATTTTAAAAATGAATTCAATAGAGAAATATATATATCAGTATAATTTATCTTTGCAATAAGCTGCACAATAACTTGTACGCATTCAAAGAAATCGTGGAGGGTAAGTCAAGAACTAACTGAGATAAGCGACCGCTTGGGAAGTGAGAATGGGTGGATATACAGAGACTTTTAAATGCTAATGATATCACTGCTTACGAACTTCCGGACACGATAATGCAATCCTTTAAAAATAAATTAACAAATACGATGAGTTGCTTCACCCACAAACTGATGGCTTTATTGTCGCTTGACCAAAAAGTAAAATACCAATATCTAAGGTCGACATTATAAAATAAATATAATTTATTTGTTAAAATTTCTAAATTTTATTTATTTAAGTTTTGATAGGTGGTGAATAAGGCTTAAGCCTTATTGGGTAATCATGATTT
>APFE030613043.1:0-17323 GCA_000404065.3 Pinus taeda | reverse complement strand
TACCACTATTGGATGTTCAGATGATATGCCTTATTTTTTTTAATCATGTATGCATTAATGGTATGAACCTTTAAAGTTTAGTAGTATTGCTTCAATCACTGTGTCTAACTATTTAGGTACAGTAATCTTGAATGATTTAATATCTGTGTTTTGAAAATGCAGTCATCTATATAATTGTGTTTTTTAAGATATAGAACATCAAAAGCTACGCTTTAGAAGTTCAAATAGATTCCCAGGATAGCTTTATTTACTTACATTTCTGTCAATAGTTTTAGTCATCCAGCTATCTCTACTGTTATCTACAAAGTATTCATTCATCCCATTCATCTATTACTGGGAAACTGGTCCCATTATCCCCAGTCGGAGCCACTACACCAAACGGAAAAGGAGCTGCACTAAGGTCCGGACCGGGTGGTTTCCCCCAATGTCGGTGCAACGATTTTCGAGGCCCCAACATGACCTTGTATTTGTCCATTACAATCTACGACTTCGCAACAAACAAATACAAGGTGAGATTCGAGGGCTTGAATTTAAAGGTTTCATAATCTAGTTCGTACTTTAAAGTTCAAACTTCAAACTTCAAACTTCAAAGTGAAACTTTAATTCACATTTCAATGTCTCATGATAATGACAGGTATGGATCATTCACTAATCGACCTTGAAGAGATAGATTTGCAAGCTACAAATGTGGCAGACTGGGTTCAATTAGATGAGCCTCCTCTTTTAAGCCTTCATGACTTGGAGAACTTTGAGAGTCAAGCAAGCGAAGGAGTGGAAGGAATCGCTTTTAGTTCTCATTCTTAAGAGTCTTAGACTCTTAGTTGCTGATTTTTTTTTGATTAGTATGCAATTTTTTGTAAACTTTTACAAGCATATGCTTCTAAGGACTCAAGACTCAGTGCTTTGGATCATGTTTGGACTCATAACATATACGAGATACTCATTTATTCATGATATTTTGGACATCTATTGATATTATGCATTGTTTGGACATGCCTTAAACCAATATTAATGAAAAATGGTTTTTTTAATTCAATATATGTGTATATTTTTATTTAATGAATTCAATGATTTTTTGCCGATTTTTTGCCCTTTTTTTCCCAATCCGATTAAAACTCTTCGCTCTTTTGCCTCGCCGATTTATTGCCGATTCCGAGTCTAGTAACATTGCCTCTGTGCCTGCTGATGTACATGTAATTGGCAAAGCTGTAGCTAGTGGAAGTGTGGGTGCTAAGGCAACAACCAATGTGGAGGGTACCGTTGTAGAGACTGTAGGAATTACAGTCTGAGGAGTGGTCGCAAACTCACTCTGCTTTGTATCAAGTTATCTAGTTCTTTCTTTGTCTCTTTCAATTGCTCATTCAACTTTAGGACTAAGTCCATAAGCTCTCCCTCCTTTTGTGTCTCCAACACTTCAGCGGTCTGAGGATGATGTAATGAGGGAATTTTGAGTTGTTTCTTTAGTGCAGCTATGTCATCGTTTTTCTTCTTGATAAGCTTTTCTGTAGCTTTCACATCCTTGGGATCGTGTCCCAATTCTATGACCAAGTCCTCTAAAAACTTTATTCTGTTGTCCTTGGCTTGTGAAGAGGCCTTCTCCAACAGGAATTGTCCTGATATGTTATTCAGCGAATTCTGGAGTTGGTGGGCTGTAATTGCCTTGTTGGTCAAGGTGGAGTAAGCCATTTCACCAGCTTGCTTGTGTAGTTCTATTTGGTCAATAGGATGGATATCTTTTGCTAATACTTCAAAGTCTGTTTTCAGATAATCTGCCATTGATCTGGAAAGCTGTGTAGTTGGCTTCAAGAAACTCATCTGCAACTTACCTTCCTTTATGTCAAAGGCTGACATTAGCTTTGTTTGATTGGTTGGAGCCATTTTAAGGTAGTGTGCATAACTTTGAGCCTTTAATCTTTCATTCCTGGCCTTGATTTCTTTGTATTTCTCTTTTAAGTCCTGGCTCTGGCCACTTGGAGCTCTAAAGGAGGATACTTCCACGCTCTGCAATCTTTCCAACATTTGAGCCTGTGAGGTGAAAGGTTCTTGTGTACCTCTTGAAGGAGTGGTTTCCCTGCTTTATGCTCCTGTAGTTCTTGTTGTCTCTTCAATATACTCCTGCTCTGAAAATGGGTTCAACCTTTGCCTCTTGACAGAGGTTTGGGCAACAAGTCTGCTAGAAGGAGTGACCTCCTCCCTATCTCTTTTAAGATTCCTCTCCTCATTTAGAGGAGTTTGTAAAACAAGAGGATTTCTCATGATTTGTTTTGGTTGAGCAAATTCTTCTGAACTCTCAGGAAGTTCTGATTCTTCTGGCTGCTTTGATGGTTGTTGCTCTAATGGCTGCTCACTTTGTCCCTCTGATTGCCTTTGAGATTGATTTTCTTCTGGCACCTGTACAAATGAATCCTCATCAAGTCTTCTATCTAAATCAATCAATACAATATTGACAACAGTTTTTGTGCTATCCTGGTCTACCAAAGTGTTTTCCACCCATTCAAGTTGATTTGCATACTGTTCAATTTCAAGGATTCTATGGTGGATGTAAGGAGATAATTTATTCTTCTGTCTCCTATTGCAAGTGAAGTCTAAAGGATCATATCTCCAGATAAAACTTTGTTTTAATCTCAGTGTTTGGAGGATTTCCTTTGCTACCTTTTCTGCTTCCCTACTGTTACATATGAATGGGCCAAGCTGATCCTTTATCCTAAGTTGAGCTTTCTTCTTGGCTTTTACAAAATGCACCTCATTTGAATTGATCATTTGCCTATAGTACTCCATCCATAGATTCTGATTTCAGTGTGGTTTTGGTATAAGTACCAATCCCCCACTCTATATTGTTTTGACAACTAAAGGAACCTCCTGATATCTGCACTGATTCTGGGTGGAGGGCTTCTTAGCAACATAGTTGCCACTGGGTGTACAAAGAGGTCTATGAAGTCAGTATAAGAGTATTTGGAGTCATATAAGTGGATTAATGAAGTCCAGAAGATTACTGATTTGGGGTTGCCTTTGGTATCAAGCTTTTAAAGTGAGATTGGGAATTTTTCAGCTTGATAGTACAAGAACAGATGATATAAAACTGAAGAATATTTAAACACTCTCTCATTATCCATCCTCATGAATTGATCATGTATCTTATCAACAATGAACTTAGCAAAATCAAACATGATGGCTGGGGGCTGTCTAGGAGTGTAAATAGACATAAAGGCTACAATAATTTCATTAACAAATTCACTTGTGGTTTGGCCTAATACACTGGATATCATTTCTATGATGTCTCGGCCAAGATTAGAGAAAATAGTCCACATGTACAAGGGAGAATCCTTAGGGATGAATTGTTCCTCCCTAATGAAGTTCTGGAAAAACTGAGCAAGTTTGATTGAGAAAAGTGTAAGGTATCTATTCAACAAATCTCCAACAGACAAAGGGGTCAGGTTTTGGCTTGGTTGTAATTGCAACATTTGATTTATGGACTCAGCAGTGATAGTAAATAATACAGACTGGTTTGGGGTCATTACTGCCCTTTGGCTGGGATTATAATTCATATGGCAGTAGTGGATAATTTATGGGAAGATGTGAACTTTGGGGGATTGGTATTTGGGTAAACTTGATTCCCAAAGTCCTATGTGGTCTGCAAGGTTCAGGTACTGGTCTCTGTACTTGCAGTATAGTTTCAAAGGGGATTGTTGAATAGAGGTGTCTTTAATCTGAAAATCTTTATCTGCCAGTGGGAGCTGGCCTAAATCTCTGTGAGGAGTAGGAATGGGCATGACGTTCAATGCAACCGGGACAAACATCCTTGGTTCTTGTGGATTCAAGGATGTGGGCGAAGGGTTTTCCCTTAGAATTGGGTAAAACTGATCTAATTCGAGGTATTTTGGAGTCACCAGGCAATTTTTTTACTAGATTATTTAGGAATTGGAAGCAATTTAGTCCAGGTTGTGGAACAAAACAGGTTTTCTGAGTGAATTGGGATAAATACCTGGTTTCGGTTTTTGGACGGAGTAATGGCGACTGTACATTGTTTGCAAGATGCGCACGGGATTGCAAGGTCTGAAGTTTCAGCAGCGCTGATAAATTAGTAGTTGGACGTAGGTTGACGGTTGCACGTACTTTGGTGCTTGCATGGAGGTCAGAGCAGCCTTTTTCCACGATAAAACAAAAAGCAATGAGTTTTTTTGGTTTTATTCGTAAAGTCAATGATTTTGGTGGGTACACTAGGAAAAGGACACTTGGCGTTAAGCAGGAAACGTGACAATTTGTCATTTAGCGGGATCATATCGCACCGCCTTTTGGGATAAAGTGGTTTTGGGCGAAGGACGCCCGATGCCATTCATCGGGCGCCACGTAGCGGCGGGGTGAATAGTAAAACCACTCACATCGGGCGGGTAAAGGTCGGCCTTCGGAGGCCGCCCGATATGAGTGTCGACCGTTGGATCAACTGAGGTCAGATCGCATGGTGATCGGGGCGACGATTTGATGTGGGGTTTAATGAAGGGGCCCGGTGGGGTTTTAATGGGCACAAAGATTAATTAATGAAGGACTATGATGGTTTAATGACGTCGAGAGTGATTTCATTGGTGGGGACAGATTCTTAATTAATCACTAATTGATTGATTAATTTCTTTTATTTCGGCGGGGGGTCAAGGTTATTAATTAATCGCTGATCGACTTAATTAACCCTTTAATCAATTTATTAATAAGTTTATGTCTCAAACTTTGGGGCGGGATATTAACATATGGGTTTAATAAAATATATGGGAAAGGGGTATTTTTCGGGATTTAATACATAAAATTAGAAGTTAATATGAAATGAAGGTGGAAAAAACGAAGTGCGCTAAGTATAATATATATTGAATTTATTTGTTTTTCACATTAAACATCATAACTTAGGCTAAATGCGCATTTGTGGGTTTTTTGTGAAAAAGAGGGGTTTTATATGAGAGTGATTACTTTCCTTAGGCAATTGATGATTTTACCTTACGAAAAGGGATTTTTTAGGAGAAAATGAATGATTTTAAGGGGGTGAATGTTTGTGAGGAGGCTTTTAGTACTTAGACCTTATAAGTCATTGGGCCGAGGGTCCGTCCCTCCAGAAGTCAGAGAAATACTCTCAGCTCTTTAAACTTAAGGTTTTTGGTACTTTTGACTTATGGGAAATTAGTGAAATTAAGGGTAAAATGAATGGGGGGAATTAATCACTTAACTTGTGTATATGCTCAATTATCATCCATACTTTAGCAACTTTATGATGAAAGTAAATGATATGATTTTATCTAATCATTCATCACAACTCTGCAACCATGCAATTACTTACCCATCTACTCATCCTACCATTTTTCTACTCTTTATTAGGGTGCACTTAAGCTGGCAAACCCTTATCAAACATTTTTCTTTTCTTTTACAATAAAAATCTATCTAAGTCTATCTTTATTACATCCAAGGGCTCAGATTAAACTGTTGAGCTCCTTTTATTCACTCTACCTATCTACTTATCTGCCAAGATTAAACAGTTTGGTCAGATTTTCATTCTCTCTCTATAAACATGAAATTCAAAATATAAAATAAACAAGATTAAATTGTTTGATTACCATGGATTTTGGCATGAATAACAAGCTGCACACAATCATTACTATGCATAAAAAGTAAATAGTAGTGGCATTTTGACTTGCAAACTTTCATGGTCTTTTTGTTTTTGGGATTCATATTCTTTCAATTTTTTGACCTTCTCTTTTGTCATTTGATTTATCTTTTAGGACAGACCCTCTTTACAATTTTTTTTTATATTTTATTTTTTAATATGGAAAACATTTGCAGAAAGCAAAGGTATGTACATATTACAGGTTTAATCTCAGCCATTCAAAAATTATGACTTCTATTGGTATAGGAACCTAACACTACACACAATTGATTCAGTATTTTGGATGCTTTTCATTTGTAGTTGCAGCAGCAACAAATGAGAGGGAATTGTAGTGTAGATGCAGTATTAGCAGCAACACATATGCAACATTAGAGTTGTGCAGTAGTTGGTGGTCAACAACAACCAAACATCAACAGTGTGACAGGAGATGATACAAAGACAATGTTGTGGCAGGGGGTGCAGCACTAGAACACATTCCTCGCTAAGAGGGAGTGTTAGTTTTTGTAGCATTGAATGTGTTCTAGCCATGAAATTTGGTGGAGAGGCTAGAATACATGAGACCTCCAAGACCCAAAAATTGTTTCTGGAAATTTCACCTAGAAGTGACTTAATTAGATTATTAACCAATTTTTTAATGCTTCCTAAGTCTAAACTTAAGAAAATTGGTTAATTAATCAATATTAATTAAGTCAAGGTGAGAATAATCTAGAAACTCACATGGATCGATTCCAAGATGATCCTAGCCATCAATTAAGTTTTAATCTTGGTCGTTGGAGCTCCAACAGTGGATTATAAGAGGAAGTCGACGGGCACTTGGAGAATACAATTGAGAACACTAGAAATTCGATTTCCTTGACAGATTGATTTTTAGAGTAGAAACAATCAGCTGCCAGAGAGCCAAAGATCGAAGCACTGAGTGAGGGGCAGGGACAGGGACTCCAGAGGAAGTTTGCCATATTCGAAGAGGCAGCAGCAAGAGGGTCGAGTTATTCTTGGTGAGGCAGCACAAAGGACTACGCAGTTGCTTTAGATTGGCAGTTCAGTTTAGCTAGAGAGAAATTTGTTCTCAGTTCCAGAGGCCGGGTAGAAGTTCCAAAGTGTCGGAGAGACGATTTCCTCAACGGAGGCAGGAATAACGACTTCATCAGAGACTACACAAAGCAGTGCATATGTTGACGCAGAGGGTCCAAGAGGCCGAGTTTTCTAAAGGCAGGTTGTACCGGGAATTCTTGTGGAGGAAGGATAGTTCCCTTCAATAATTTTGCCCAGATTTTCTTATTGTGGATAGCCAATTTCAGGCATCCAAATTGTACTCAGATTTTCACAGCTGCACAATAAAATAAAACCCACATTTGTTGCACTGATTTTCCCGCATTGGGTTTTTTCGGGGACTTTTGTTCAAAAACAATGGTGTTATTTTTATTTGTGCGCTAATATTTTCTCAGTTCCAACGCTATTTATTTTCCGCAGTTTTATTTGTGAAGGTTGCAGTGTGTTCATTTCGATGTTTCCATAGCAATAAACTGAATAATTAATTTATCAGTTAGAAGAAATAATACCAGTTATTGCAATAGTATTCCAGTTTATGAAATTTTCACATGGGTGACCCCATAGGAGAAATTTACTCCTGGATTGTTTTTCAGCAGACAGTCAATAGCCCCTTGTAGCCACCTGATAGCTTTGATGTGTTACCATTCTCTGCCATTGAGCTAGCCATTGTGTACCCTCGCTCATATGTCATGATTGTATGTTTGAAGGTGGGCCATCCAATCCCAAAGGTATGATTTTTCATTAAGAAATTGGGTGTTTATGCTTGTTTTTCTTGGGCACACTTGGGCATCGTGACCCAGGTGGATATTGGTGGCCGACCGCCTATTCCACCTAGACCCCGCAGTCAGTTTCATCTGTTTCCATTTTCATTTCAGCATTTACTATTTTTAGCAGTTTTTCGGGTCTTGAAATTTTGGAACAGTTTTGACCCCCAAAACGGTGTTTTTTTGGGATCCACGGCAGGCCCGTGGCCATAGAGAGGGTCTTGCGGCAAAACCTGTAGTACTTGGCGAGACCTTTCCAACAAGGTATCGTATGCGCCAAATGGAGATAATATGATCAAGTTACGACCTCGAGAAGTTGGCTACCCAACTAACCCCAACAGGGCCCACAAACTCTCGATGTTACATCTCCTGGGGTTAGGGTTTTTGTTGTTTAGGGTATTCTCATGTTTTCCAATAATAAATAGGCCCTTGAGCCTCATTGTAAAATAGTTCAGAGGCATGTAGCCACCACATCTCTTCTCAGAGATAAGCTATCATCGCCCGAGCTATCTTATCTCCATTCTATTTGTAAACATAATTCAATATTTTTCTATTAATGAAATTAAGTGTTTTTCTACTGCATCTTTGTGTTTATGATTATATTTGTAAGTTGTTGTGTTCCTGTTTAAGTTCGGATCACTTTCCTCCCCCCTTAGGAAGCAATGGTCCCCATTGCTTGCAGAGCATCCATGAGGTGAGGAAATTTCTGTTGAACCTGGTCCCTGGTGAACCACTTGCCCTGGTGAAGGAGTTGCCCTGCTTTGAAAACTCGATATAACTGTATCCTCTATTGGCGAGTGTTCTTAATCTGTGTCCATGATCTGATCAGTTGTGGCCTGTTCCATGTAGTCTGGGTTGAGCTCTGTTGGTGTGAGTTGTGTTCAACAATGGTGGAAAGTATGGCCGAAGGAGATCTACATTGAACACTGGGTGCAAACCAAGGAACGGTGGGATGTTGAGCTCGAAGGCATTGTCACCGACAGCCTTGGTGATGGTGTATGGCCCATATTGGAGTGGGAAAAGATTGCAGTGAAGTCCAACAAGGCACTCCTTCTGCAAATGTATCCAAACTTTGTCGCCCACCAAGAACTTGTGCGGCACTCGATGTTGATCATGGCATTGCTTGTACTTAGCATTGACTCTGTCCAATATATCATAGACCTATTGGCGGATGTGTTGAATGCGCTCAATGAAGCTGTTAACCCTTTCAACTTTGGACTGAATGTGAGCCGAATCTTCCTGAGTGGCTGCAAATGGTATGGCAACATCAACGGGTGAGATCATTTCACCAGTTTTTTGTCTAGTATTTTTCTCTGTAAAGGATTGCTAGTTGAGCATCCTAGATTTGTATTCAGAATTTTCTCCTGCATAATAATATACCCTCAGAGCTGTTGCACCGGTTTTCCTGCATTGGGTTTTTCCGAGGACTATTTTGTCCAAAAATAACAGTGTCCTATGTCTCTTGTTCTTTGCTCAGTTTTATGTTTCATGTAATCAAATTTAAAGTAGTGTAGGCCGCAAAAGTAATTTGCTTAAGTATTCAGAGAATAACTTGATAATACATATTAAAATCAAGTAGGTAAAGTAGATTCAGATTTGCTATAGTAGGGGTTCCTTGAGGATTAGGAATTTTCACAGTAAGACTTTGTAGTGTAAATGAGCAAATCTTCTATGCCATAGCTCACACTGAAGATCGATATCATGGACTAGTATAGACCATTGACTTTGTAAAGCCCTTCACATCTTGATCCAAGAGTGAAGGCTTCTGTCATACTTGAGTTCAAAGGCTAGGTTAGAACCTTTCCATTAATAAAAGCAACTTTCATTCCTTTATCTTCTAGAGTAGACATAGATACAATATTCTTTTTCAAACCAAGTACATACAAAACTTCTTGCAGAAAAATAGATTTGCCATCATCTAATTGAAATGAAACTAAACCATAACCTTTAACTTGGTGAGTAGAATTATCTCCAAGGATAACATTTAAATTAGTCTCCCTCTCAACTAGATTAGAGAGTGTTTCTTTGTAACCAGTAAAATGTTTGGAAACACCACTATCAACTAACCAGCTATCAAATGAATCTGCGGAATAAGAACTAGAAGGAGCAGAAACAAGAAAAGATTATGATTGAGTTTCCACTGCATTATTTCTATATCTTGGATTTCTTGTTTTCATAGGATGCCTTTTACTTTGATTTTCATAAGAGTCTTTTGTATAATCATATTTGTTTTTGAATCTAGGTGCTCTTCTTCTTTCTTTACAATCATGAGCAAAGTGACCATGCTTTTGATAGTTAAAGAACATAACTTTTGACATGTCTAGATTCTCTTTATTTGATTTGAAAAAATATTTTTTTTTATTACCTTTTTTTCTCTTGTCATAAGTTATAAAAGCAGTAGGTTCTCCTTCTTCATGATGTGAAATTCCCCCTCTTGAGATCATTTTGGCCTCCTCTTGGTCCCAGGAGCTTATCAAATGTGGGAATAGTGTTGATGTTGTTGATGGTGGTGATATAATTCTCCCAAGCAAGAGAAAGGCCTCCAAGCGCAATCGACACCATTTCTTTGTTGGATATAGCTTCACCAATTGTTGACAATTGATTCCTGATTTTAGTCATTCTCAGGAAGTATGTTTGAACCGTCTCTCCTCTATTCATTTTGATGTCCTTAAAGTGATTCTTCAAGGCAATAATCTAGTTCAAATTATTAATTGCAAACATGCCAATTAATTTGTCATACATTTCTTTAGCTTTCTTCAAACCAGAAACATAAATAATGAGATGATCACTAAGAGAATCAAGGATAATTGTCCTAGCTTTGATTTCACTTTTTTTATGTTTGGATTTGATAGCAGCACTTGAACTCTCTGGTGGATCAGCCATTGTGCCTTCAACATACTCCAAAACTTTGTGTTCTTCAAGAGTGATATCTAGCCTTGCTTTCCATGGACCAAAGTTTAAAGCATCATTCAGCTTCTCCTCTACCTTGAAGTAGGACTAAGTCATCTTGATCAAAAAAATTTTTGGCGGCAAGTGGGGTCTCTTCATGTGATCTCTGGTCTCCTTGGACTTGTCTTCACTAAGGCTCTGATACCATGTTAAAATCTGAAATTTCTATGAAAAAATTTAAAAACAAAATTGCAAAACATGAAAGTTCTATGTAGAAAACTGAATGTACTTTGCAAAAAAACTGAATGGAACTAAATGTACTTTGCAGAAAATTGAATGTACTTCGTAGAAAAATGAATGTATTTTGCAGAAAGTTGAATTTGCAAAAAACTAAATGTATGTTGCAGAAAACTGAGTATACTTTGCAAAAAACTTAATGTACTTTGCAGAAAATTGAATGTTCTATGTTGTTACAATTGTAGATAGAACATAAACTTAAGGATCATATGAAAACAACAAAGCACAAATATGAGACACTAAGAGTTAAGTCCAATGACTAGGGAAAAACCCACAAGGGGAAAACCCAAATGATTCTTCTTCTATTAGATTTCTTCAATTGTTCAGCAAAGCACAAAGGGAGAGAGAGAATGAAAATGAATAAAGTCACCAATTTCTGATCAACTTGTAGCTGAAGTGCTCTTGCTCTTTGTTTGAAGATCTTCTTCTTTTGATCAGATCTTGTCCTTCACACTTGCTCTAGCTCTTCCCTTGCTCTTACTCTTCACTCGCTCTCACACTTCTCTTTCACACACTCAACACGAGCTTTTCTTCTTCACAATGAACATGCTTCATCAACTCTGACTTGCTCTTGCTTAAATAGATGAGGAATGAGAGGAGTTACAAAATGAATTCATGCCTTGAGCCAATAATAGGAGAATTGAATTCCATGAGAATGAAGTTACTTGAGGAGAAGTGTAACTCATCCCAAGAATAGAGAGAGGTACACATCTTGAGGAGTTACAATTCAAATTAAGGAAAGAGAGAGCTACACTTGGACATGAGAGAATATTTGGTAAGAGTTACAAATCAAATTGAATGAAGAAGTTACAAGTGCATTTAATGAAGAGGAGTTACACTTGCCATATATTGAATTAGTGAGGGAGAGTTACATTCTCTCAAGTGTGGAGTTACTATTTTATTCCAAGGGAGAGACTCAATTTGCCAAGAAAGAGATTCTCAATTTAATTTACTTATTTCATGAGAGAATTCATTTTTATTAATCCATTAAAGGTGAATGACTTTAGACTATTTTATAAATTAATAGTATCATTGTAATAATAATACTAGTGAGGATAAAAATATTAATTCTTGACTTGTATAATAATGATTGATTTGATTTTAAAATAGATTTCATATGACGAGATCATCCTTGATTATTTAGTCATGACTTTCTAGTTTTGGAAAGTTATTTCCGAGTTGAGATGTGACTTACTAGTTTTGGAAGTCATATTAGAATTATTAGAAATGAAATTTTATAATAGGCGGTTCAAACAGATCTGAAAGATATGTTTTTTTCTAGGAGAAATTCATCCCTGAGCTGTCAAATTTGAACATTAGGTGATTTAGGGAAGCCTCTCTTGTGGTTAACTACCAGTGAAAAGCAAGAAAAAGGTTGTTGCGGTAACAGTGACAACCCTTTTCTCTTGTTGTCAGAAAGTCTGGCCCTACCCAATGAGACTTTGCACTGGGCCTGCTAGATTTTGTGGCAACAAGAACATGCTTCATGCCAAGAGTAGAGTCTTCTAACTAGCATTGTAGTGTAAATTGAATCCATTGGATAGAGAAACATTTTAGGATAAATGAATTTATGCCGAACATTTGCATCACTTTGTGTACTGTCACAACTTGGATACTACACCCCTTGTTTTGGAAGTTGCCTCAAGAAACACACCCCAAGGCTAGGGGCTATACTGCTTTATACAGACTTCTTTTGGCTTCGGTGTTGGGTTTGAGGGGTATCTATTTCAACAAATTCAGCTGGGACTTGCACCGGACCTCATCTCGTTTTCTTCACATACCATTAGGATAGGGAAGACCACAGCAAGAATAGAACCGCATTGGATCGCTTAATAATCCGCCTACCTCACCAAAGAACCAAGACCCCATTGGTAATGGCAATCCCTTTCAAAAAGTTACTCATAAATTTGAAATTATACAAGCCTCAAATTGCATACAGGTTTTTTTGGAATGAATGCTGCATATGAAACATCATCAAACCCAACCAACAGACTGCATAAGTTATGGCAACCATGAAGATCAGCAATAACATTTACAGAACTAAACTTGTAGACTACCAAAAACAAACATGTTTGTTCTCAATTGAGAATGACGCACAATAGATGAATTTCAACAGGTCTTCATGCCTACCTTCCAACTGAAAGAAGAATTCCGAGGAAAAAGAGGGTGCTTTGGGTATCAATTCGAGAGAGAGCTTGTGGTACTTTTAACTTCTGACTCTGAACATCACTGTCATGAATTGCATCTGTCACAACCCACAGAACTCCAAGGCCTAAAAGCATACCCAAATATGGAGGCAATCCTGTTACTGCCTTAAAGACAGGAACAAAGAGCAGGGCGCCAATACCAACTAGAAAAACAAGTTGTCCTCCAGGTACCATCAGCTCTGATGGCATTGCATCTGTTACCTCTTCTTTTCTGTCTTGAACTTCACTGGAAAATATGGCAGAATGGACAATATTTGTTAGTCTTCTACATTATTGTGCCATTCCATATCACGAATAATACACAGACTAGATCAAAAGAAGCCAGGAAGTAGTTTAGGTGATAGCGCTTACCTGGTTTGTGACATAAGTGCCAAAGGGACTGCCAAGGAAACTGCTGAAGGAATGAAAAGGTCCTGACAAAACAATAAATATAGTCATCAGATATTTGGAAGCTGTCTTACCAAATTACTTGTCCAAGAGACAATATATATAAAGGACTATCCGGCTTTCTTTGAACATTAGAGTAGTAGCAAAATGTGCTCCATGGAAAATCCCAAGAGCTTCAATATTGTAAGTATGCCAAACTGACACCTATAAGGGTAGTAGCATCACAGGAAAAGTTTTACACAAACCTAGCATTGGATATCATTACAGTTACTCTATTTCAATCACAACCAAAGCAAGAATGCTAAGATCGTTAAAAACCTTGATCACTAAGATCAGTCGTGGTTTTGTTAAACATTAGATTATTATTGTTAGAGCCCTGCAATGTATACCTAATAAAAGCATAAGACAGTGAAGAAGCCAGCTTTCATATTAAGAGAGAAGCATTCAATTGTACCATGAAACCAAGAGTGATTATAATTCCTTGAGGAATAGATAGATGTGCATCTATCTTCATGGCACCCACAGAGAATAGGCTGGCCTTATTTAAATACATAAGGCTGTGAGGAAACTAATACGTCAGCCTGCCTATCATTAATGCAGGCCATCCTTTTGCATACCGTTCCAACTTTGGTGATAGGGCATATGGACAAGTACTTAAAAGTTAAACCTACTTTTCCATCCCATTTCCACTCATTTGCGCACACCTCTCTAATAAATATGCAGATCCCTCATTGCAGTGGCTACTTCAGGGCATATGCTCATAATCATACTAATGAATTGGGTTAAATGATATTATTCTTCCACTGCATATCTTTTCTATTACTGTCATCTGTTAACTCCTGAACTTGCACCTTCTGCAAGTTAGGGTTAAATACAGATTATTTGCTTATCAAGCATATTTTTGGGAGTGATCAAGATGTGGCAGAATTTGTAGCAATGGTTCTTTAGTTGAATAAGCATTTCTGAAGCATTGATTGTTATCACTGATGACATTTAAAGTCATCAAAGTGCAGATTAGAGGAGATTCCAGCATTTCCAGAATCATGGAACCTTTATTCTCAGAATTTAAGTGGCATACTTAAAGTGGGATTGTACTTATCATAACCAGGCTGTGCGTTGGTCGTTCTTCAGCAAGAAACCTGTACATGCCATGCTTTTCCTCAATGACAGGTTATCGATTCCTAAAGAAGACCAAACAGAACCAGACTCAGGAGGTGCATGACACTCAGCACTTCTATGACAGACAGATCAACATCCCAAGAAGGATTAGTTCAGCATACTGCATGAAGATAATGACAACACTTATCCTAGAGAAGTCAGCATCTTAGAGATTTTCAATTCATCAATATAAGGAGTGCGCTGATGTTCATTGAAAACAAGCGATAATTTAGCAACAGATCTAGCCCTGCTCTGTGTCTCAATCAGCATGAAGATAAGGTGAGGCACTACCTTTTAGTTAATAATAGCATAGGTTTTATACTAATTTTAATATGGAAACAAGTGGAGAAGGGATGCTGCTGTGTGCCAAATTTAGCATATGGATTGAGTCAAAGATTGAGTCCTGCTTTTTCCTTGTTGGAACATTTCTTAAATCACAAAAAGATTATTCCCCCTTGGACCACACGTGGAGTTTTTTTTGAGATGTTGGAGGACTTCTTGGAGATTGTTACAGCTGGTTATGCTGGTTACAGGTTGTTATATTTGTTACATGATGATGTGGCATTGAACACAATACTTTATTTTGATGATGTTAATTTTAGTTAACAATGGTATGTTCTACGCTTAGCACAATTACTTCAATGTACTTTTAGCAGCCCAATGACAATTTCCAAATTAGTTTCCAATAGCAAACACATTAACCATAAATCACATTGACAGTAACTGTAGATAGAACCAAGGTTACTTGGGAGCAAGAGCAGGAAGCAACATTTTCAAATGCTCCCAATTTGTGAGCGAATCAGGAGCGAATTTTTATATAATATATATTTTTATATATTTTGATGCATATATGTCAACAAAAACATGTAGAATGATAAATTAGATATAAAAAACATAAAAACATGGATTGAACCATATAAAATTAATCATCTAGCAGTTATAATCCTCATCAACCATGTCCACAAGTTAGTAACATACAACATATCGAGTCTTATGATTCATCAATCTTAAAGTTTCAAGCTTTCAAAATTCAATACATAACATTTATCATCATTGATCACTAAAGTTGTACTTTTAACCATTACCATTACCAAGTAACCAAACTATAACAAAAAATATCTAACATGAAATGAAATGTTTCAACTTTCACGAAGCATCATATTCATAATTCATTACCAATGAGTTATAATTGCCAACTTCAAACTTCAAACTTAAATTGTCATATATTGTTTACAAAAAATATCATAATAAATATGAAAGAGTCAACAGTTATGAAAACTACTAGACACTAGAAAAGACAAGTAAATTTATTATCCACTGCTTCCTCTTGCCGCCGTGAGAAATGTCTAATTTTTGAGAAGGTTGTGGTGGTCTACTACTACTGGGAGTCTCCTCTCGCGTAGTCAGACGACCAGAATCAGAAGCCACATGCCCTCCATGTGAGGATGTAGATGGAGGTGGCAACAACAAAGGCAAATATGTTGGAACTCGAGCACTACTATTGGATGGTGGGGGTGGCATGGTTGGTGTTGCTTCATCATCATCTCTTTGAAGTTCGGTATGCAATTCTTCTAGATGTAGAGCACCATCCTCCAAATTATCTTCCTCTGGGTTGTTGTCCCAAGTTTTATATGATGTAACATCACAAGCCCGATCTCAATAATGACTCAACAACCTGTTGACGGTGTTGGACCCGCCAACATGTCAAGTGGATCTCCCTGGTAAGAAGTCCCAATTAGATCTCAGATCATTTGTTGTAGGAGTCCCAACAGTGGGTCGTAAGGTAATGTCTTGACGGTGATGTTGCATAGAGGCAAGTAAGATAATTCTGTCAATAAAAAAGGGTGTGACCGCTGTAGTGAGTCAAGGAAGGTGCATGAGAGGTTCTAAAACAAGTGGGTTGAAATGAGGGTGAAGGTGAGTTCCAGGTTGAAAGGGATCAGTCCCAACTCGGCTAGGAACACACAACGCACAAGACATACACAGCTTCCGGCGGAGCAGTCCTCACAGATGCGACAGTGACAACATACAAGATAAGATAACACGTATAGCACTCACAGATCAATCAAAACAAGTGCAACGGTTGTTACAGCGAGCTTCGTATGAAAGGTCTATCTGATGTCCGACAGAGCAGTCGACACGGACGGGACAGCATTAACAACATATACAACACATTTCCATTAATAGATTACGCATTACAACAAATGAAACAATTTATATGTAAAACACAACTTAAAGAAACATGCATTACAAGTGTTAAAGATCAGTTTTACAACAGTTACAATACATGTGTGAAAACGTGTTGGCTCTTATTATATAAAGAAGTGTAAGTTCCAATCATACAATACATCCATGTAAACCCGCTAGCCCCAACAGTGGAACGTTACAACCACATCTACCTACTCCTCCAAAGAGATGAACTAGCACTGTGCAGTGGAGAAGCCAAGGTGCGTTACAATACTGTCCAAGCTCTTTCCAAGATAGTCGTATCAGAAGCTTGGCTGACCAAAATCCTTTACAATGAGTTATGAGGGACCTGTGTTGCACGGGTACCCGCACCCGGGGGTGGGGTTCTCGAACCCGTCCCGGGTTCCCGCACCCAAGTACCGGATTAGGGTACGGGTTCTTCCCAGACGAACCCAGAAGAACCGGGTTCTTCAAAAAAAAAAATTGGGTTCTTTTCCTTTAACAGGTTCTTGGGTTCTTGGGTTCTTCGGGTGCTTGGGTTCTTGGGTTCTTTGGGTTCTTCGGGTTCTTCGTGTGCTTGGGTTCTTGGGTTCTTCGGGTTCTTCGGGTTGGGTTCTTTGGGTTCTTCGGGTTCTTCATAAAAAAAACTATATTAAAAATCTAAGTTTCAAATAATTTTTTTTTTATTGAAATTTAAAAAATGATATGCCATAAACGAATGATATGCCATAGAATATAGAATA
>APFE030613029.1:107638-147968 GCA_000404065.3 Pinus taeda | reverse complement strand
GGGATTCTCCATTCTTTAATGGCTTTAATTTTGCTAGGGTCTACCTTAACTCCTTCATGAGATACAATATGACCCAGATATTCCACCTCTTGTACTCCAAAGAAACATTTGGATCTTTTTGCATATAATTGTTTCTCCTCCAATAATTGTAGCACCCTGTCAACATGTTCAACATGATCCTTCCAAAACTTGTTGTAGATTAGTATATCATAAAAAAATACTAACACAAATTTTATAAGGAATGGTTTGAAAATTGAATTCATCAAACCTTGAAATGTTGAGGGTGAATTGGTAAGGCCAAAAGGCATGACCAGAAATTCATAATGACCCTCATGAGTTGTTAATGCCATTTTCGGAATGTCTTCAGTCTTCATTCTGATTTGATGATATCTTGAATGAAGATCCAACTTGCTGAAGTAAATTGATCCATGCAATTCATCCAGTAATTTATCAATGACAGGAATGGGAAACTTATCTTTAATAGTGAGCTTGTTGAGCTCCCTATAATCCAGACACATTCACCATGATCCATCCTTCTTGTACACCAATACTATTGGAGCAGAGAAAGAACTTTGACTCAGTTGAATTATACCCGCCTCTAGCATTTCTGCAACCATACGTTCAATTTCACTCTTTTGGGCATATGGATATCTGTATGGCCTGATATTTGGAGGAACACTTCTTGGAATCAGATGAATAGCATGATCATGATCATGAATAGGTGGGAGACCTTTGGGATTCTCAAGTACCTTGGAATGAGTGTCCAAGACATTTTGGAGATATGGAGAAATAGATGATTCCAATGTAGAAACATCTAGCGAACATAATTGTGCAATTACACATTTTTGTTCCTTTTTTAGAATCTTTGTCATACTGTTAGAGTTGATTATCTTTTCTGGTTTCCCTGCAATACCGCTTAATTCAACTTCCTTTCCTTCCACATAAAATTTCATGAAAAGTTCTTGAAAATTAAAAGCTATTGTACCCAAGGATTGTAGCCATTCAAATCGTAATACAACATCAGCACCTCCCATTGGAATGGAAAGCATTGGGCTAGTCAATACATATTCTCCCATGGATAGCTTGATATTATGGCACTTTCCAGAGAAATTTATTGTTCCTCCATTTGCAACCATCACTTGACACTTTGGTGTTCGATATAAGAAGCAATTCATTTCTTTTGCTACCTTACAATGAATAAAATTGTGGGTAATTCCTTAATCAATCAACACTATTACCTTTTTCTTCTTGATTTGTCCTTCTATCTTGATGGTTTAAGGAGTGGTAATTCTTGCCAATGCATTACAAGAAATGGTTAGATTCATTTGTTCTTCATCTAGGCTTTGTGCCTGGAGTATATCCTCTTATTTGACCTTTCTTGCTCCTTTTTTTCTTCCTCTTCACACTCGATGTAGAATAATATATTCTCAGCACATTTATGTCCTTTAGTGTATTTGCTATCACAACTATAACAAAGCCCTTTCGCTCTTTTTTCTTCCAATTGTTTTGGTGTCAACCTTATAGGTTGTGGAAGACTAGCAGCAACAACACTTCTGTCTTTATAGTTGTGAGTGGTATGCTTCCTGGTTGCCATAATTTTGCTTTCCATTTTTCTTGCTAACCTAAATGCGTTCTCTAATGAATCAGGTTCCCAAAGGCGAACATCATGTTGGATATTATCCTTTAAAGACCCTATGAACACATCAATCCTATGCTCCTCTGGAATATCTTTTACCCTTATGTTCAATTTTTGGAACTCCTCAATGTGCTCCATTATTGGAACCTTTTGTTTGAGACTTATCAATTGGCTAAAAAAAGTGTTGCTTTTTGTATCCTCATAATGTGCTATCAATTCTTCCATAAAAATTGCCCAAGTGATAAATTGTTTAAGAGAGCAAAGCCATTGATACCATAAAAAATGATTTGGTTCCAAATATAAAGTTGCAATACGTACTGTTAGTGTCAGTCTTTGCAGCCTTGCTCCAGTGATCAAAAATGCTCTTACAAGTTATTTTAAGGTGTCAAAATCAAATTTTTTCATTTCAGTGAGTCTTCAAGCAAAATTTGGTCACTAGGCATTAGGTCTAGGGTTTGCTTTCACTCCTTTAAAAGTTTCCCAAATGTCAGTCTATGTCACTATTCAGCTGATTATCATCATTCAGAAGGTTTTTATCATCATGTCAGGTTCCATTGGGTCATTTTACACCTTGTCCATGCCTCAGTTGCACCTAGGCAAGGTTCATTTCCCTCTCCTAGGGTTTTGAAGGCAATTTCTCTTGAATGGTAAAATCATTAGCAAAACTTGTATCCTGATGTTCACACACCTTCCCCTATCCTTTGTGTACCTTATTAAACACTTCCCATCACTGAGATACCCCAAATTCCTCATTTTTGCACAAACCCTAGTTTCTTGCCACAACTTGGCAATTTTGTAGGCTAGGCCTGTGTTTTTCCCTTTTGGACCCCTTCCCCTCACTCACTCTCTGAGCTTCCACTTTCCCCTACTTCCTAACATCCCTCCCTACTTCACAAAATTTCCCCAAGAATTTAGAAGCTCCTTATCCCCTTCATTTTGCTTCATTTCGACAAAATTCCTTGTTTCACACATTGGGATAAGTTTCACTCAAAAGATGTTTCAGAGCAAGAAAAGATGAATTTTGAAAAATTGAGAGAGGTTTTTGTCCCCAACAGACCAAGGCATAAAAACCTCCTTCAATGTTTACACAACTATCATGGATTTAGAGAAATGTGAAAACTACAATCACCTCGGGAGAATTGATGCACCTCTGAAGTGACCTTGGGAAAATCAAGTTGTCTCCTAGCTTGGTTGGCCAAATAACTTTCTTAATGAGTCAAAGGATAACTAGACACAAATATCTTTCCAATGAACTATCATGAGCTCAATTTGGAGTTGCGGAAGGCATTCCAAAGTTGACTGCAACAACACTCTGCGTTGAGGCAGCCTCATTTGGCACATTTTTACCAGTCTTGGGAGATTTGATTTATGATAAGGAAAATGAACTCCAAATTTCAATATTCCAATTTTTTTGGAAATTATACTCAAATACCTTTCCAACGAGCTATCCTGTGCTTGCGTTCGACATCAGGAAGGCCTCCAAATGCCTCTTGCAAAATGCACTACGTAGCACGCTACGCATTGGGTGCGCGCGACCCATAGAGAAAGGCGTGCGACGCATTGAGTGCGCGTGGCGCACTAGGCTCCATTGTCCAGTGTAAATTTGCACACTCATAGCACATAGGGAGCATGCGGCCACTGGGTGATGAGCGCGGCGCACACAGTTGGGAGCCCGAAAATGGTTTGAAAACTCATCAAATCACCCAATATTCACATCAATTTGCCAGGTAGGCTCGCCTCCATTGCTTTTGCTTAGTTTTTTATGGTGAATGTGGTGGGTTCATGGCACATGCCCGTTGAAACAAGACTTTGAAAAACATTCCTTTTGCCAATAAGAAACATTGCTTAGGGTTTTGAAAACAGTGTTGTCACCAAGGTCTACTCTTTTCCTCACTTCCTGCTATCCCTCATTCCCCTTTGGCACGCATTTGGCGATTGGAGAAAAAGACACCAAGGTCTCATTTCTCATTTTCAACAAGCTGAACATACACTTCGTAACACCATGACTGACAACAATGCATCATACAGCCAAGACAAAGATTGCACCACTGACCTGCATACACCAGGAGGACACTGAAGCGCCGTGAAACACCTGATCCACTCCGGATTTTGGCCGAGGCTTCGTTGGTTGGGAATGATACATGATGGAGGATATTCATTCTGAATTTGAGCAATTTCAGAGAAATTTTTTTCATTTTGAAATTTTTGGCTTGCAAAACAGGTTTTTCAGCTCAACACGTAGCGCGTCGACGCGCGCGCTTATGATTGGGACACTTGCTGGAGGAAAACTTTATAGTTTTTTATTTTTCATGGTAAGTTATGCATGCTATAGTATCACCAAGGCATTTCATCAAGTTCTGGGTGATTAAAAGGGCCAAAAACACCATGAAAATCACCTTTCTGCCACCTTTTGCACCAGCAGCGAGTACGTCTGGGAGAATGAAGTTTTGGAGGGGTAAATGAACTCCAAATTAAAAAATTCCACTTGGGTGGGAACGTAGACGTGCAGGGCTTTCCAACGAGCTATCATGAGCTCAATTTGGATGTCCGGAAGTGCCACAAAAGTAGTCTGAAATGTGGGTGACGCATAGAGCTCAGGCGCGCAGCGCATAGAGAGTTTTGGTCAAATTTTCATCTTCCAACTCACAAATTCGGCAAGTTGAACCAGTTTTGCTTGTGGATGAAATTTTTGAGTTATCTTAATGTAAATTTATGGTTGGCATGTAACTTGGACTCACTTTTACCTATTCTAGATGATTCATTCACAAAATAGAAAAAATTTAATGTAATGAATCAGTTTCCCTTCTTTTAGAGATAGGTTGTTTGGATGCCTAGTTTTCATCTCTATGTTTGGAATTAGTTCAAACTACTCCTAGAAGGAGGAGATTGACCCCTAAAGGTGTGGGAAGGGGTTAAGATGGTATATATGATGTAATTTCTTAATCATTTTCAGAGGTTGGAGAGGTTGGACTTTTGGGAAAAGCCTAGACTATATTGTACATTGTATCTCTGCAATTTTGGCAAAGGAAAGACCAAGGTTTTACACCACTGTTTGTGATTCATGTGGCTTTATGTGTTGATGGTGTGCTTCTTTCAATATCTGTAAGTTTTTATGTGTATCATTTTCCTTCTCTCATCTTCTGCAATTGAACAAATGAAGTGTTAAGGTAGAATCCATCGATGGTTATGCTCTGCCTTTAAGTTTGTTTGATTTTCCATGTTTTCTTTAGTTTAAGGAGAATCCTTGAGACTTCTTTTCTCTCCTTAGCTCCTCACCTATATGATCTACCCACATCACTTGCTTTAAAGCATCAAAATTATTGCCTTCCTTGCCCCAATCAGATCTCTGCAGAAACTGTCCCTCATCCCCAAGCCCAAATTGCCTTTCCCATTGTTTTCAACAAAACCCTTAAAACCCAAATCAACTTCAAACTCCATGTACTTCACACCTAGCCTAAAATCAATTACCAATTTGGTAATCTCGAACCTGATCGATTACCTTTTTCCGATATTGACCCGGAGAGAGCTTTCTCCTGTCCTCGTAGGGCTAGCTACGAGGCTCAGCGTGGTTTGATGTAGCCTTGAGTTTTACCTTATTTCAGCCTAAGGTAGATTTGAGCACTAACATAGTGGCGACCATACTTGGGAGAACTGGTTTGCTTGTTAGTGTTATTTGATTTATAGCTACAGACGGAGTCTAAAGTCACGCCAGGTAGCCTTCGAACTACACATTGCTCTGCGAGTTCATAGTAGATAAACGTTGCTTCAGTCGATTTCCGGTCTAGCTTGTAATCGTAACGCTTAACTTATAAATTGCCCCAGTAAATGTATCGAGTTCAGATCTGATTGTTGATGGTGGACAACGATCAGACACTGGCAAGGCTAAAATCATTCACCTGGCACCTCTAAATCATTTTCGAGATCAGATCTAAAGACTCCATTGGAGGATGATCCCGACCAACAAAAACATGAAAGGACAACACAGACAGATTAGGTATTCAAGTTGGAATTTCATCCAAGACATTTTGTTCTTTGTCATAAATTATTTCTTCTCTTTTCCCAAGAATGTCAAGAAGGCTTTACAAAGTATATTATATTTGAGAAGAGATCCTTGGCCTACAGTTGATTCTTTCCCTATGAAGATTGTGAATACCAAAGATTTGCATACCTTTGAGCTTGATCAAGACCTTTCTTCTAAATTTTGTGATGACCATCTTCAAATTGATGAGCCCCAAGAGACCAATATTGATTCTATACATGCTGTACATACCCCTACACCTTGTAAAATTCTAGATCGGTATAAACCTCTTGTTTTACCTTCTGTTCTCCATGCTTTCCCCAAAAACTATGATCTATACTTGCGGAGGTTCGATGGTGAAAGTAAGAATGTCAACGCTGAGCAACATGCGCAGAATTTTGAGTCTTTTCTAGATTTTTTTGAAGTTGATGCAGAAGATGTTAGTATAAGGCTTTTTTCTCTTTCTTTGCAAGGCAAAGTGAAGATTTGGTTCAGAACCCTCCCTGATGCAAGCATCTTAGATTTCTAGCAGTTCGTTAAAGTTTTTCTCGATAGGTGGATGATCGGGCAGAACCTTTTCCTTATTATAGAAGAGTATAATCAGCTGAAAAGAATTGCAGGGGAGACAGTACAACAATTTTCTGCCAGATTTAACCAAGTTTATTATTCAATTCCAGTTGATATAAGACCTTCCCCTAGATCTACTCTCTTGTAGTACCCGAGTGCCTTTGATCCAGAAATGGAGTTTCAGCTAAGAGAAAAGGATATTGCAACACCACAAAATGCAGAACAAGGCAGTGAATGTAGAGGCTCATTTGCTGATCTTGAGGGAAAGGTTGAAGGAAGAAGAAAAGAAGAATATTTCAGAGCAGCTGAGACTTTCAGAGGAAAAGCTTGTTCTTTTCATAAATGCAGTAGAAGAGATGTTGCGGAAAATGACTGCAAAAAATGAAAGTGACATTCAAGAACAAGCGGCTGACCCAAAACATTTTGTTTCTGATCCCAATTGTCATAGTGATTTTTTTATAGATCATTGTGAAGAAGAGAGAGCTGTTGATATGATGTGTATGTTTGATGATGAATTTCCTCAGTTTGATCAATATGATGATGATTATGTTCTCCAAAAAGAAGCTAATCTTGCAGACGAATCAACAGCTAGTTTGTGCGAGGAGGAAGTTCAGTTTCAGCAGCTCGAATACAGTGATCAACCGATGTATATCAGCTATGACAATGATGAGGAAAGTGCATCAAATTTTGAAGTAAGTGAAGGATCTTTTCCATTTCGTTTTGATTCGTTTCAGTTTCAGAGATAACTACCATGCAATCAGAAACCAAATGTCAACAATTCTTGATTTGAATCATCTTGAGAGAAATGAAAATTTTGTTCAAGACTTCTCATATTCAGATTTGCAACCCTCTAAAGCCATTGATTGTCAAATTGCAGCTGCAGACTTGGAAGTGGACACACATGATTTAGTGATTCAAGGTGACTCCGTACCATTCTGTTTTGAATCATTTCAGTTTTTGAAGGGTAGATTGCATAGTAAATCTTCAAATGAACAGCCTATAACAAATCAACAATCTCTCAGTGTTAATGTTGAGGATGAGACAGATAACAAAATTCTTGAGCAGCCTGTAGCATCAGATTTTCAGCCACCAAATGAAATTGAAGGGCAGATTACAGATGAAGGTGTGGAAGATGAAATACATGATTTGATGATGCAGGAAGATTCTATACCCTTTTGTTTCGAAGCATTTCAGTTTATAAGGCATAATCTTCGTAAAATCTCTCAAGAAAAAAATGAGCAGCATGTAGGAAATCATGTAATCACATTGGAACCAATAGAAAATGGTTTGCAGCGGTCTTTTCAAGTTTTCCATGATCCAGGAGCTGATGTTTTGGATGAGGTTTTCAGTCAATGTCTTTCTCCATTGACTACATGTGAGCTTGAAACATGTGTTGATATGAATTTGATCCGGCGACCGGTTACTTTGTCATTTTTAGCAGAGGTCTTGTCACAAGGCTCAGATCAAAGTTTGCATTCATGGTATGAGGAAACGAGAAGTAATCCATTATATGAGCTAAGTTCCAGTGTGCTTGAATTTCAAGATCCTTATGCAGTGTTTTTGGAGGCGGATAGAGGATCCATATCATTTAATGGATCCATTTCCAAGTTGTCATGGGAGTTGCCTTTCAGTAGTTCTCTCTTGTTGTTCATAAGTGAGCACTTGCGGAAAATTCGAACAGTAGATGGAATACTTACTTGGTTGCATTGGTTGTTTCATTTCACTTGATCAAGTGATGAACGAAACTATTAGAGTAGGTTTTGATGAAGAAGCTCCACTTTGAGCATTATTTCCAGTTTGTCAGTTGTGTTTAAGTATCGAGTCAATTCTTAGTTGAGTGAGAGTCAATTTGTGTTGTCAAGTCATCAGTTTTTAGTCATGCATTTCAGTTTGAGTTTTTGATTCCATTGCCCAATGGATAAGGCACTAGTTTGTTCTCCCGAAGATATGTCATTCTTGGTACCTCCAAGGAGCTACCATCCCCATTGGAGCCAATGTTATTCTCAGTCTTTGCAGCCTTCCTCCAGTGATCAAACATGCTCTTACAAGTGATTTTAAGGTGTCAAAATCAAATTTTGTCATTTCGGTGAGTCTTCAAGCAAAATTTGGTCACTAGGCATTAGGTCTAGGGTTTTCTTTCACTCCTTTCAAAGTTACCCAAATTTCAGTCTATGTCACTATTCAGCTAAGTCTATCATCATTCAGAAGGTTGTTATCATGATGTCAGGTTCCATTGGGTCATTTTACACCTTGTTCATGCCTCAGTTGCACCTAGGCAAGGTTCATTTCCCTCTCCTAGGGTTTTGAAGGCAATTTCTCTTGAATGGTCAAATCATTAGCAAAACTTGTATCCTGATGTTCACACATCTTCCCCTATCCTTAATGTATGTTATTAAACACTTCCCATCACTGAGATCCCCCAAATTCCTCATTTTTGCACAAACCCTAGTTTCTTGCCACAGCTTGGCAATTTTCTAGGCTAGGCCTGTGTTTTTCCCTTTTGGACCCCTTCCCCTCACTCAATCTCTGAGATTCCACATTCTCCTGCTTCCTAACATCCCTCCCTAATTCCCTTTTCCCAAGAATTTAGAAGCCCCTTATCCCCTTCATTTCGCTTCATTTCGAAAAAATTCCTTGTTTCACACATCAGGATAAGTTTCACTCAAAAGATGTTTCAGAGCAATCAAAGATGCATTTTGAAAAACTGAGAGAGGTGTTTGTCCAAAACAGGCCAAGGAAGAAAAACCTCCTTCACGTTTTACACAGGTGTCATGGTTTTAGAGAAATGTCAAAAATACAATCGCCTCGGGAGAATTGATGCAGCTTTGAAGTGACCTTGGGAAAATCAAGTTTTATCCTAGCTTGGTTGGCCAAATAACTTTCTTGATGAGTCAAAGGCTAACTAGACAAAAGTATATTTCCAATGAGCTATCCTGAGCTCAATTTGGAGTTGCGGAAGGCATTCAAACGTTGACTACAACAGCACTCTGCCTTGAGGCAGCCTCATTTGGCACATTTTTACCAGTCTTGGGAGATTTGATTTTTGACAAGGCAAATGAACTCCAAATTGAAAAAATCCAATTGTTTTGCAAGTTAGACTCACCTTTCCAACGAGCTATCCTGTGCCCAATTTCAACATCGGGAAGGCCTTTAAAAGACTCTTGCAAAATGCACTACGTAGCGCGCTACGCATTGGATGCACGCAACCCATACAGAAAGGTGCGCGACGCATTGAAAGCACGTGGCGCACTGGGCTCCATTGGCCAGTGTAGATTTGCATGCGCGTGGTGCACTGGGTGATGAGCGTGGCGCATACAGTTGGGAGCCCGAAAATGGTTTGAAAACTCATCAAATCACTCAATCTTCACATCAATTTTCCAGGTAGGCTCACCTCCATTGCTTTTGCTTAGTTTTTTATGGTGAATGTGGTGGGTTCATGGCTCATGCCCGTTGAAACAAGACTTTGAAAAACCTTCCTTTTTCCAATAAGAAGAATTGCTTAGGGTTTTGAAAACAGTGTTGTCACCAAGGTCTACTCTTTTCCTCACTTCCCGTTGTCCCTCATTCCCCTTTGGCATGCATTTGGCATTTGGAGACAACGACACCAAAGTCTCATTTCTCATTTTCACCAAGTTGAACATGCACTTCGCAACACCATGACTGAAAACAATGCATCATACAACCAAGACAGAGATTGCACCACTAACCTGCATACACCAGGAGGACACTGAAGCGCCGTGAAACACCTGATCCACTCCGGATTTTGGCCGAGGCTTCGTTGGATGGGCATGATACATGATGGAGGATCTTTGTTCCGAATTTGATCAATTTCAGAGGAATTTTTGTCATTTTGAAATTTTTGGCTTGCAAAACAGGTTTTTCAGCTCAACGTGTAGCGCGTCGACGCGCGCGTTTATCATTGGGACACTTTCTGGAGGAAAAATTTATAGTTTTGGATTTTTCATGGTAATTTATGCATGCTATAGTATGGCCAAGGCATTTCATCAAGTTCTGGGTGATCAAAAGGGCCAGAAACACCATGAAAATCACCTTTCTGCCACCTTTTGCACCAGCGGGAAGTACTTATGGGAGAATGGAGTTTTGGAGGGGTAAATGAACTCCAAATTCAAAACTTCCACTTGGGTTGGAAAGTAGACATCTAGGGCTTTCCAACGAACTATCATGAGCTCAATTTCAATTCTGGGAAGTGCCCCAAAAGTAGGCTGAACGGCGCATGACGCATAGAGCTCAGGCACGCGGCGCATAGAGATTTTTGGTCAAATTTTCATCTTCCAGCTCAGAAATTCGGCCAATTGAACTAGTTTTGCTTGTGGATGAAATTTTTGAGTTATCTTAATGTAAATTTATGGTTGGAATGTAACTTGTAATCACTTTTACCTATTCTAGATGATTCATTCACAAAATAGCAAAAATTTAATGTAATGAATTAGTTTCCTTTCTTTTAGAGATAGGTTGTTTGGATGCCTAGTTTTCAGCTCTATGTTTGGAATTAGTTCAAACTGCTCCTAGAAGGAGGAGCTCAACCCCTAGAGGTATGGGAAGGGGTTATTATGGTCTATATGATGTAATTTGTCAATCATTTTCAGAGGTTGGAGAGGTTGGACTTTTGGGAAAAGCCTAGACTATATTGTACATTGTATCTATGCAATTTTGGGAAAGGAAAGACCAGGGTTTTGCAGCACTGTTTGGGATTCATGTGGATTTATGTGTTGATGGTGTGCTTCTTTCAATATCTGTAAGTTTTTATGTGTATCATTTTCCTTCTCTCATCTTCTGCAATTGAACAAATGAAGTGTTAAGGTAGAATCCATCGATGGTTATGCTCTACCTTTAAGTTTGTTTTATTTTCCACGTTTTCTTCAGTTTAAGGAGAATCCTTGAGACTTCCTTGCTCTCCTTAGCTCCTCACCTGTCTGATCAACCCACCTCACTTGATTTAAAGCATCAAAACAATTGCCTTCCTTGCCCCAATCAGATCTCTGCAGAAACAGTGCCTCATCCCCGAGCCCAAATTGCCTTTCCCATTGTTTTCAACAAAACCCTAAAAACCCAAATCAACTTCAAACTCCTTGTACTTCATGCCTAGCCTAAAATCAATTACCAATTTGGTCATCTCGAACCTGATCGATTACCTTTTGCCGAGATTGACCCGAAGAGAGCCCTCTCCTGTCCTCGTAGGGCTAGCTACGAGGTTGAGCGTGGTTTGATGTAGCCTCGAGTTTTACCTTATTTCAGCCTAAGGTAGATTTGAGCACTAACACGTACCTTTTGTGTGTTTTGCACATTATTGAGATCGAAAAATTGCTCCATCTGTAATATCCATGTTGCGGGATCCTTGCCATCAAACTTCCTCATATTGATTTTTGGAATATGGTGCATCTTCGATCCAACATTAGAGACTATGAAATCATGATTAACATTTCCTTTGTTTTCATCATGAGTTTCCTTTACTCCTCTTTCACCATTAGTAAGTATTTCTTGAAGAAAATTTGTCAAATCTGCCTTCAAATCTGCCATGTCTGTCTTCAACTCTGTCTTCAAATCTATCTTCAAATCATCCATCTTAGCTTCCATGCCATTTATCTTAGATTCCACACCATCTATCTTAGATTACGCGCCATTTATCTTAGATTCCACGCTATTTATCTTAGCTTCGGTTAGCTTTTCTGAGTGTGACATGTGTTGCACTTGTTCTTGTAATTTTGATATATCATGTAGCATTTCTTCCCCTTCTTCATGAGTCATGCTAGAGATTTTAGGTTCCTTACTAGGTATTTGCATTTTCTTTCCTCGGGGCATCAGCTACCGATAATAATTCTCTACTATGCCCTTTGAATTCCTTCAAAATAAATTTTCAAACCAATCTTAAGAAAAAATTTAAAGGAATCTACACACCTTTTTTCACTTTGTAGGAGCTTGATATTGCCTCTGATGTATCTCTGTACTTTCGGATCATCTAGTTCTGAAATTTCAAATTGTAGTAGCCCTCTGTGTCCTCTTTCCAATTCCACTAGTCTGATCCAAATTGGATTCTCCAATGAAGAGTTATGAAAAATTTCCCACAGTGACCTTCTTATAGACTAGTTCAGTAGAGTGAACTTGTATGACATACCACGAGTCACTGTTTCAACCTTTGACTCTAAAAAAATACATACAAGAAACTACAGTCTGTCTTCTTTCTGTACCTTCTTACGAAATTTCAATCCGATGCTCAAAGAGAAAGTTAGGACAATTTTCCCCAAGTCACCTGTTTGGAATGTAATTCAGGAGTCTGCAAGAAGACCAACTTCCTCAGATCATATCTCGGCAAATATAGTGCACAAAGTTCTGAAATCCGGACCCAAGATTCAGCGTGATTTCTTCTCAAATGGGTTTTTTTTAGCTTTTGAAACGTCGCAGAAAAAAGTTATAGAGAAAAATTCCACGATGACCTGTTTGGAGCAGTGAAACCCTAGAATCCAAAGCTCTAATACCAAATGTTATGAAACCAACTTCAAGAAAGATAGAAAAGATAGATTAACGCCTTAGAATTTAGCGTCTTCGAGGGGGAAACCTCCTTTACATTACATAAATGAACAATTCTTGGATGATACAAATGACAAAACCTCCTTTCTATATATGAGAGTCTAAGGAGTCACAATATAACCCAGCCGACCTAACAATAATAATATAAAGCCACAAAAATAACAATAGAGGGATTCTATGGGGCACAGTAGTAACAATACAGGGACAATAGGGGCACAACAATATTAATAAGAGGTACAAATACAATAGTAATGGGGTAATCACTAGTATTATAGGAACCCAACAGAAAATTTCATAATGAAATATGTATTTCTCTTTACAAATCATCTTCACATGGTGAAGGGATGTTATTTGATCACCCTTTACTTGATGGTCTTATGCAATGGAATGGAACCTTGAAAACCCTAATGACCTAATGAAACCTTGAAAAACCATAAAAGACCTAATGAGACCTTGAAGGACTGAATTTCAAGATGACATAATGACCTCATGACTGATACAAATGGCATGATCAAAAACTCTTTATGGATGATGTACAATCAACAAGATATGAAACTTTGCCAGCGAGTAATCACATTTAGGGAAGAGTGATGTTTGCAAATTAGGACTACCATCAGTGACTAAATTTTTTGTGTTACCTAGTAGAATGATAAAAAAAAATTGAGTGGGACCCTTAAAACGATATGAAAAGAGGATTTTTTATCACTGATGGCAGGATGCAAATATTGACAAACTGATCAAAGTTCAAGGCTTTCTGCAATGATATTTATGTACAAAGCATTAAGATTAGAATCAACCATGAGTTTTGTGAAGCCTTGACCTTTGATCAGTTTGGTAGGCTTAATCTCAAGATCATACTCTAACATCACTGCTATCCACTTACCCCTTCTTCCCTCCGAATCAGTTTGCATGAGGACATCATTGATAACCGCGTTAGGAACATATGCTATGGTATGAGAATGCATAGTGTAAACTTGGAAATCCTTCAATGGATTTATAAGAGCTAATTCTTTTTTCTCAATGATGTTATAGCACAAAGCAACATCTCTGATAGTCCGACTAAAAATTGAAATGGGTTGTTCTACTTGATCCTTCTTTTGCATCTACACCACAGCCAAAGTGTGCTCAAATGATTCATGACTATAATCGGGACAGATCAAAATTAGGTTGTGGTCAAAGAAAGCTTTACCAAGTTGAAATATTTCATGGCATCCTCAGTCCATTTTATAGTGTTGTCCTTCTTCAACATATTAATTAACTCACATAAATGCTCCGCCAAATTTGGTATAAATTTTTGTAAGAAGTTCATCTTACCGTTGAAAGCTTGAATCTCCTCTTTCTTCCGTGGAAAGTCTATTTGCTGGATTGCCTCCACCCTAGAAGGATCAATGCAAATACCATCTTTAAAAAGTATATGACCAAGGAGTTTACCTTCCTCCATGGAAAAAAGATTCTTCTTTGGATTTAAAGAAATCTTGAACTCCCTACATTTCTAAAAAACAATCCTCAGGTAGTGTAAATGCTCATCATCAAAACTAGAAAACACTTGTCAAGTCATCTAAATAAACCACCAAGGAAACATCCTTTTCGTTAGTGAAAGCTATATCCATGGTCCACTGAAAAGTGGCCCTAACATTATTTAACCCAAATGGCATCTTGGCATACTGAAAAGTTCCCCATGGTGTTGTGAAGGTAGTTTTGTCTTTGTCTTTTTCGTCCACCAAGATCTGATTGTAACCTGAGTACCCATGTAGTAGTGACATCCGTGATGCTCCAACTACTCTTTGTAGAATATGGTCCATCTTAGCAAGAGGGTAATTATCTTTCAGGGATACTTTATTTAGGTTCTGGAAATCAATGCACAACCTTATCTCTCCAGTCTTTTATTGTACTCAGACCAAATTTGAAACCCAATCAAAGAATCTAATTGGAACAATGATACCAACTTCAAGCAATCTATTTACCTCTTTCTTTATGGATGGCAACAACTTTGGATTGATTCTCCTCAACTTTTGTCTAAAAGGTTTTTGATCCAGCTTGATAGGAATGGTATGCTGAATGATGTTCTTGTCATATACTTTCAAATCTAACTAATCCCACACAAAACATTAGAAAATTCAGAAAGAAATTTAAAATACATAGTCTTTGATTCGAGAGAGAATGCTTTTGATAACTTAACAAGCTTGGGCTGGTCTACTGTCCCAAGGTTTACATCTTCAACTCCTTTGTTAGTAGGAACCAAGGTTGGTTTTCTTACCACAACATCTTGATCAAACAACTTCTCCAAAGGTATAAGACCTTTAGGAATAACATTATCCTTCAGCTGTAAAACATGCATCTAATTTACCTCAATGTCTTGTTCATAAAAATCACAAACATCATCAATGAAAGCATTCTTAAACTTCCCTTCATTATGCAAAAAGGAATTAATTTCATTGTCATCCCATAAAACTTGCCAATATCTCAGATTATGAGGAATAGTAGGCCTATGTTTGTCATGAATTTCAAATTTATTGCTATAATTCATTGGAATTTTTAGATTACTCACTACTGTAGCAAGTGAATGAGCAATGATGTTTTGACTTTTCGGCACCGGTGTCAATGTGTATTCTGGAAACATTTTCAATATATCTAGGACTGCATTCTTATAAGCTCTCATCCACGAATGTTTCACTTGATATTATCCTTTAACTTGCTTAATCAATAGCTCTAAATCACCATAAACATAAATCCTTTTCGCACCCAGCTTCTTCAAAATATTTATACCTATAATCAATGCCTCATAATCTGCTTCATTATTAGAGCAATCAAAAGCTAATTTATAGGAACACACTCTAACATTACTTGGGACTTTGTCTGGCTGAAAAGCAAGACTTCAAATCCAAATTCCAATACCTGCACCATCTTTACCCAAAGCACCATCAAATTCCATGCTCCAAAGGTTGTCTTCATCTTCCAGATGTTGGAATTTTGCTTTAGTTTTGATCTTACCTTTGTTGGTTGCTTCATTTTTCTGCTCTTCACCGACTTTCTGCTCCTGTGGAGGCTGCTCAGAAGGAATTGCCAATTTTTTATTATTATTAAGAACTGCTCTAAAACTCTTGGAAATTTCTGGTACATCATCTACTTCTACAAGCTGAATATCTACATCATTTAATCCACTATCAGTGTACAAAACAAAAGACTCTAAATATGTATGTAAAATATTTATCGGATGATTTATGGGCTTCTTTTTACTAGTGATCATATACTGCATCTTCTTTTTCTGATACAACTTCCTCAATTGAACGAAAAGAGGGATTGTAGCATAAGAGAAGTCAAGTTGTAAAGTGCCTTTGAGTTTGGCTCCCCATGATCTAGACAACAACATACCAAATCAAGGTGGTATATCAGCTACTACCACATCCATCAAGAAATTCTTGGCTAGGATTTGATCTAAGGAAATCACCAAATCTTTGATGAGACCAATGCAACGAACTCTATCAAAATCAAATTAATACAAATCATGATATTTTTGGGTGATATCTAGGCCCAGCTTTTCCATGATGGCCTTGGGCATCAAATTGTGGGAAGCTTTGTAATCAAGCATAGCAATATGAAGAATATACTCATTGAGTCTAAGACTCAAATAAAAGGGTGGGACTTCGCTATCTTCTAGCTGAACTTCTATAGCTGGACCAAAAATAAGTTTAGGGTGATCATCCTCAACATTCACCATTTCAGACAAAGGATCAATTTGAGTATTCTAGATACATGGTGTTTGTAATGGCTATTCTTAACAAGCTTAGTCAAAGGAATGGACACTTTCAATTTAGTAATTTCACTTTCTAAATTAAAAGATGTGACTTTTTCTACCCCTTTGGCACCGATGTCCCTCTTATCTGTATGCTCCTTTGTTGTACCATCCTTTTGCTAATTATCTTTCTCTTTTGTATATGTACTTGTTGATGGTTGATTTACCTAGCTAGAATTCTAATCGGCAAGCTCCTTTCCATTTTTCTGATTGTTTGAGGGATCATTCTTCGATTGAACATCCATCCTCTTCTAAATATGATTGACCAGTACATCTCTGTTCCGCAAAGGATATTGTCTCTGTTGTGTGCTCAAAGAATTCATGTAACCACATTGATAATCATCAGATTCAGCCTCCAAAACAACATCATTTGCCAAGATGTATTCCTCATCCTTTAGAATGTTGGAAATTTCTGCATACTCCTCATCTTCAGTCAAAAATATAGGCATACCATCAGCAGTGAAAAAGTGATTTGTTTCAAGTACCAGATCTTCCTCATCTTCTTCCACTCCTTGAACATAATTCTGTTGTGAGGGAGTTATGATCTGCTATTGTTGTTGCATTGGTGTTTTAGGTGAAAGCACCCTAGGGCTTTGGGTTAGAACCCCAACAGAGCAGAAGAAAACTACAACAAGAAATACTCAAACAACTAAGGAAAGATGCTTATATTATCAAACTACGTTATAGTGATTGTACCCAAATTTCCTTCGTTCGAGTAGATCCTACAAGGTTTAGAGCCTCTACAAGTCCTGATGTTCTTCAAGCCTGAAAATCATTCAATTCAAACATACATAACAGTATAGAAGTAAAGCATATTCATGAAATTGACTTTATATCATATAAACAAAGGATTGATCATATATCAAAACGACATTCATATATGAATTAAAACATAATTTGATGCATAGACATAGCTAATTTCACAAACAAGACAACATTTATTTTATTGAAGCAAGCTATAAATAGGAATTCACCTTACTATCTCTCTGGCTCCAAGAGGAACCGTCCTCTGGATTCATCCTATCCCAGCCTTCAACAATCTTCTTCCATCACCAACACCATGATATCTCAAGCAAAAGGAAGGATATCTATAAGCAAGGAAACAAGGGTTTCCTAAAGCTTGGGGAAGTGCATGAGGCAAAGGGATTCATGAAACTCAGTCAAGGATAATCTTTGTATAATAACTCTAACTCTTCTACTTTTCAAGGCCTTCCCATAGAGGCCTATTTATACCTCTCCTAATTAGTTTTTTAGTTGTAAAACAGTTGGGCCATGGGCAATAGGCAGTAATCAATAGGTAAATCCCGTGAACTTTGCCCAAAATTAAGGAAATTTAATTTTATAAGTGTTTTAATACATATACATGGGTTGGGTATTGACTGACCCATGTGTACATGCTTTTAGCTCAGGGAAAAGTAGTGTATAGGGAATAAATCACTGTTTTTTTATATATTTGGACCAAGTTTGGAAGGAGGGGTTTCCCTAAGCCATAAACAAAGCATCATATGTACCAAGAGTGGTAAATGGTGCTATAATAGATGCCCCCTAATATATAAAGTCAGAAGGGGCACATGATGGATTAAATGTATTAAGTGGATGGAAAGAATCATGCTGACACTAAGAAGGACTTCACCAGAATTCAACCTGCCAAGCCATCAAAAGAGATCAGAAAGAAACTGCTATCTGAGGTGGGCATACCCATGCTTAGAGAAGGTAAATCATGTCTTCATATCACATACAAGTGGATCCAATATGTATACTAGTATAAAGGAACTGAAAGTGCATAACGGATCATCTAATCGTGATAAAAAAAGTACATGTCTGAATATCACATATAAGAAAATGATCAATGATGCTAAAGGATGAAATTAGTCATTGATGTCAAAAATTGATCCCAATAGTACCAAATGAACATGATGGAATAAAATGATACTATATCACAACTCGGATGCTAGCATATAAGATGTCATTGTGAATAACTGCAACATATAAGGTGGATGGTTTCAACTAGCAACAACAGGAGCAACTGACAAGTGAACCAAAACATGTTGATGCAACTTGAGGTCTTCACGAACCGCTGTTGTACATTTCTACACAATCGGAACGAAGTATCTTAGGTCAATCACATAAGAAATTGTTTTAATACTGGTCATTGATGTATACCATTAACAAATGAGAGACTACTCACCAATAATGATAATGAGAGTCAAGGTACCAAGTACAATCTAACAAGTGTGAATGAATGAGCTGAAGTACAACATGTGAAAGAATTTATCAATCAGAAGACAATGATGGTTTCTCACTATCGATAGCAAAGGAATCTGCCACTGATGATTGCAACCCCCAAGGTACTGCCAAATGGACCCTAGATCTTTTTCCCAAAGCAAATTAGCTGTAGTCGATAGGAAAACATCCACTATAAGGAAGGCATTAAGGCATCCTTCATCAATCTAGCACGAGTGTAACCCGTAGGCCATAATGTGGAAGGAATTAGACAAAAAAGATGTAGTAACCGAACTTAAGCACGTTTTTGGCCACAAGATGTAGCTAGCGCATGATATAAACCCTTTAAACCAACCAATAATGAAAGCTGACACAGAGGCCACGAATCCACCAATAGGGTCAAATGGAAACCAAGGCACTGCATGAATCCCAATGTGTGATAATGAAAGCTAATGTCGAACACAAGGGAAGCCACTCAATCAAAGACCCATGATACTGATCGATGTTGAGCACAAGGTGACCTATCAATCATGAAAATAGGGCTAGGGTGCGGCTCTAGATCTGCCCTCAGAGCAATTTGTCGTAGTCGATAAGGACAAGACCCTATAATAAGAAGTCAATGGAGACCTTCTCAAAACCAGCACGAGAAAAGGACCAATATAACTCATGTGATGACAAACATGACGCTGACAACCAGGGATAGCCAACTGAAAAATAGGTCAAGAGACACCACAGAGAGGCCCACTGAGGTTTACCTCCCTTGAACAAAAGCACGACTCAATGATGACTATATGGCAACATATGATAACTATGTGTAAGTTTGTGATGTAAGAGGCATAAGAAAACTCTCCATATGATTGGAAGAGGTAACCAATCGGAGGAGTATTGACTCAATAACAAGGTTAAGGTAGTCCTAAGTCAAACTAAATCCCACCCCAATGGAGGAGAGACTTTCTTTTGAGTGCTTTGTTGAAGGGCGACATGATTGACTCTAGCTGCCAGCAAAATATGGAAATGTCATCATGTTCCCACTGTTTTTGGAATATATAGTTTTTTTTTTGTCTTTTTCTTTAATCTAGAAAAAGAATAAAAGAATGTTGTAGTATAGTGGAAAGAATGAGTGTTATAGAAATAGATGATCTAGTTCCTCGGAGGGAAACATTCCTATGCTTAATACAGGGAGGTGAAACTAGTCAAGGACACTCAAAGGGATGCTCTTTCCACAGGTAAAAGGATGCGTCAAGTTGCAGAATCTAAGTGTTTGCATGGTTGATTTTTCAAAATACATGGTCAAATAAGTGGCTTAAAAATGAGTCCAAGTGAAGCCGGCTCAAGGAAAAAAGGTGCAAGTAGTCAATATGCAATGTAGCAGTACAACTCAACACAAAGGAGCCTCTAAGATATAAGGCCAGAAAGCTAGCGAATAAGTAGAGGAATGAGGCTTCAACACACAAGTCATGGAGGGACTAAAGAGGACTCTTGAGCCTAAGAACAAAAATTCAGCATGGGTGCCAAGTGACAACAAGGTACTATCTAGGGCACCCATGATAATGTAGGCTCTACCACATAAGTCATGATACTTCTAAGCAATGAGAAGGTTCTACACCATAACTTGGTGGGGTCGATCCTAAGGAAAAAATGGGAAAGGAAACTGATAAGTTCACAATGCAGGTGAAAAACCTAACCAATATGCCAGTTTCGAGAACCAATACTTGTCAGAATGGATCAACCATAAAGTTTCCAACAGAGAAATCTTCCAAGTTCTGTAGACATAAATAAGAACACTAGACAAGAAGTTAATACATCCCACATATAAACTTTAGATAAAATTTTGTGTTATAGAATAAAAAACTTGAAAATGCATACCTTATATGTACAATATGGTACAAGGAACCACGAAGCCTTACAACTTACGCATAATAGTTTTTGTGGACAAACCCCTTCTAGGGATTAGGCCAAGGAATCCTTTGGTAGTCAAAACTTATGGCTTCGAAGAGTTCCTCCTGTGAAGGAAAATCAAATTCTGAGAAATCATGAGAACTACAAGGATCAAAAGAGGGAATTAAGGGGTCCTGTGTCCCTATAGGAAGAATCTCTCGGTCAACTATCGGGACCAAGTCCCAAGAAGGAGAATAGTAGCTCAACAGATCCTTCTCAAAAGCAGCTAAACATTGAGGATTCAATGCCACATAATTCACCCGTGGCAGGGTAGAGTCTACTTGAACACTTGTAACAAACCAAGGGGTATTCTGTAGTAAATTTGAATTAGGGTGGTGATTATCAGATGCAAGCTGATCAACATTGACAATATTCCTTTTATGAGGAAAACACATCACTTGAAAGAGTGAAGACACCAAAACATTCATAACATAGACATAATCGTGTCCAAGTAGCTTATTAAAGTCTAATGGGAAATCAACCACCATCATATCGATAAAAACAGTCTTCGCACCTAAAGCAATAGGCAATTGAGGAAGAACACCCATAGATTCACTGTGTCTTCTATCAAAGGCTAAGAAATGACTATCAGCTGTCAACAACTTTGGAGAACCAAAATCTTTCCAAGTCAAGGAGGATATAATACTTGTAGAGGATCTTTCATCCACCATACATCGATAGATGTTTGTGGAATTAACTCTAACCTTTATTTGGAAAGGTGAACTGGAAGGAAGATGAGGCTCGACAAGACTATCCCAATCAAAGGAGACACTCCTAGAACTTGGAAGGGGAACATTCAAAGAAACCAGAATGCCCCTTATACTAGAATAATTTGTACTAGAAATCAAACACTCTGTTGTTAGGTAGTTCACCCCCTAAAAGAGGAGTTTAATCAACCAGAGATTGCACTAGCTCAACTGCGTTGCCAACTAATGGTTGATGACAATGATGAGAAACCATAGGAGTAGAAGAACATTGAGACTTGGACCATATCCTTTATACCTATGGAATACCAGGGAATAAATGAGTAAGATGATCTCCCTTGCATATCTTACAAGGGAACTTAAGTTTAAAACTTCCACTCCTAGGTTTCTTATCAACATACAGTCTGCCAACATGACTAATAATCAGGGGGCATGGCACCAAGATTTTGAGGTAAAAAAAGGAGTGCATATCGGGTAGCCATAACTCGAGGTGGGGGAAGTGGTGGATTTAAAACAAGGATTTTGATATTCGATATACTCAAAGGGGGATTAATGATAGCTTGAGTGGTGTGAGAAATTTGTGAAGAAGAATGCAGGGGGTGAGAGACAGTTTGAGTGGCAGTAGATCCAAAGGAGATATTTTGAAAATCAAAAGATGGCCTACGAGTCTTATTTTGCACCCAAGTCTTTAAGTTTGAAGAGAGGTTCTAAAAATGACCAAGAGTATGAATAAGATATGACCCTAATTTATTGTGTGAAAACAAGCCTTCAACGGGGTTGTAAAGAGATATAGAGGAATCAACAATTGTCTTATCAATCCAACTTAAAGATTTACTGCGAAATAAACTTTTCTCAAAATTAATATCAAACTCAATGTCTTGCAAAGTGTCTAACCTTCCTGGGAATGAATTAAAACGAGGAATGAAATCCTCACTTTATTTTTCTCCAACTAAACTAGATTTCTTTGTAGCCTTCTTAGATTTTCACCCAATTTTATGAGGATCACTGATAATGGTTGGAGGATTCAGATATGGATTGGATCTGGTTTACTTTCGGGAAGCCAGTATGTCTAATTTTGAAATTTTATATATTTCTTTACAACTTTCCAATTCAACGTATTAAATTCTAAAACTCATCATTCACAAGCTGAAGAATTCAAATGAAACATCTTACTAGGATGATTAACTTCTGATCTTTTGATTGCCCAGTATGGTCGCCACTATGTTATCACTTGGATTGAACCTTAGGCTGAAGGAAGGAAATGCCAGGGTAACCACAAACCACACTTAGCCAAGTAGCTAGGCCTACTAGGCCAGGAGAGGGCTCTCTCCTTAAGGATCTAAGCCAAGATGACTGGATCAAGAAAATGATATTAGGCTAGGTATAGTAGCACAAGGTTTTGTTTGATTTTATTTCAATGATGGTTGTCTTCTTTTTAGAAAATAAAATCTTCCCTCATGAGGTACATTTGTTGACCCATCTCCTTGTTGTATTTAGTTGTGGTTTCAAATATGTTGTTTTTAGTGTCGAGGTAGTTGTCTTTCCATTAGGTCTTAAGGTCCATTTCAAAGGTCAAAATCATGGTTTCAAGTGTAAATAAAGGGCAGCAAAAGTATCAGGATCACCAGTAAACAAAGAGTGACTGCTAGTAAGTCATGGTTATTGTACAAAGATCTTATGTCACTAATGTAATTTTCATCTCAAAAGAATTTGTTTTGAGATGAAAATATAATATGTTTATTTTATTTATATTTTTTGATGTAATTCAATTCATTTTATGTAATAAGTGTTCCCAGCTGCCCAAAACATTTCTCCTTGCTGCAAGAAAATGAAACCATTGAAGAAATCAGTTCAATCTAAGCATCATCCACCTAAAAAAAGACAAATAGAGAAAGGTATTAAACACAGATTTGGAGGAAAGAAAAAGTTCCAAAACATTAGAAAGTGGGTTTTTCTAAAGAAAAATCAAAACCAACCTCTATATAATATGTCAAATTCCTTTTCCAAATTCATCACTTTCATTTGACAAAGAGAAAGAAGAGAATTTATGGAGAGAGGGGAATTGAGGCCAATTGGTTGCTAAGAAAAAAAGGAGGCGCCGCACATAGGAGATGTAGTGTTGTGCATATGAAATAGATCACTTTTCATAGAGGCCAGAGCACTGTGCATAGGGACGAAGCACTGCGCATAGGACAAAAATTGTGCTGGGTTTCCACTTCACTGTGCCTTGAAGGTAATTTTGGGTTTCCTCTCATTGATGGTGTTTTACTGTTGTAAATGGTGACTAGGCATGTAAATAGTATGGATAATAAGTACTAGAAGGTAGATTTATTATATTAAAAGTTATCCTGAGGACAAATGAATCTGTTTCCTCACTTTTAGAGGCAAGTTGTTAGGTTGCCTAGATTCCAGTTTCTTGTTCAGTTTTTGATGATTAGTTCATCATACTTAGGAATTCAACCCTTGAGGATGGGAGGAGGTTGAATCAATGTCTATATATTCTTCTTCTTTCTCATTGTAGAGGGTTGGACTCAGCTGGATGCTTATGCTTTGAGTAGACATCATTCTGTATTAGTTTTAGCAGGAGATTAATGAAAAGTTGTAGTTATTTCTTTGGGATCCATGTGGTATAATGTTTAGTACCTTTTTTCTTATGTTTTCATGTGTTATAATGTATTTTTGACTCAATTTCATTATTTCATTTCCTTTATGTGAATGTATACAAGTCTGAGAGGCAGAATCCATATATTTTATGCTTTGTTTTAGGTAGACATTTTACAGTCTATGTTTTCTTCAGTTTAGGAAGAATCCATGTGGTTTACATGCTCTTTCTAGCTCCTCAACTATCTTTTCACCTCATCCATCAAATCCTAGAGTGTTTAGCCTTGTGCCTACCTTGACCCATCGAAAAGCTTGCAATTTTGACCTAATTTCCTTTCCCTAAAAATTTTGTCTCCTCTTGATCTAGAAAAACCCTTCAAAATCAAATCAAACCTTATGCTACTATGCCTAGCCTAATATCATTTTCTTGATCCAATAATCTTGGCTAGGATCCTTACAGAGAGAGCCCTCTCCTAGCCTAGTAGGGCTAAGTACTTGGCTAGAATGGTTTCTGGTTACCCTATCATTGCCTTCCTTCAGCCGGAGGTTCAATCCAGCTCGGCAAGAGCTAAGTATGTCATTTCATAGGAGCATTGTCTTGTAAAGTGTCTAACCTTCCCAGGAGTCAATTAACACGAGGAATGCAATCCCCACTTGATTTTTCTCCACCTAAACTAGATTTCTCTATAGCCTTCTTATATTTTAACCCAATTTTATGAGGATCACTAACAATGGTTGGAGGATTCAGATCTGTATTGGATCTAGTGTACTTTCGGGAAGCCAATATGTCTAATTTTGAAATTTTATATATTTCCTTACAACTTTCCAATTCAACCTATTAAATTCTAAAATCATCATCCACAAGCTTAAGAATTCAAATGAAACATCTTATTGGGGTGATTAACTTCTGATCTTTCAATTCCACAGTATGGTCGCCACCATGTTATCACCTGGACTGAACCTCAGGCTGAAGGAAGGCAATGTTGGGGTAACCACAAACCACGCTTATCCAAGTAGCTAGCCCTACTAGGCCAAGAGAGGGCTCTCTCTCCATAAGGATCTTAGCCAAGATGACTAGATCAAGAAAATGATATTAGGCTAGGTATAGTAGCACAAGGTTTGCTTTGATTTTGAAGGGTTTTGCTAGATCAAGAGGAGCCAAACAGTTTAGGGAAAAGAAATTAGGTCAAAATTGCAAGCTTTTCGATCGGGCAAGGTAGGCACAAGGCTCAACACTCTAGGATTTGATGGATGACGTGAAAATATAGGAGCTAGAAAGAGCATGTGAACCACATGGACTCTTCCTAAACTGAAGAAATCATAGACTATGAAATGTCTACCAAAAACAGAGCATAAAAGATATGGATTCTGCCTCTCAGACTTGTATACATTCACATAAAGGAAATGAAATGATGAAATGGAGTCAACAATACATTATTACACATGAAAGCATAATAAAAAATGAAGTGAACATTATACCACACGGACCCCAAAGAAATAGCTGCAACTTTTCATTAATCTCTTACTAAAACTGATACAAAATGATGTCTACTAAAAGCATAAGCATCCAGTTGAGTCGAACCCTTTACAATGAGAAAGAAGAATAAGATATAGACATTGATTCAACCTACTCCCATACTCATGGTTAGAATTCCTAGGGATGAGGAACCAATCCACCAAAAATTGAACAAGAAACTGGAATCTAGGCAACCTAACAACTTGCCACTAAAAGTGAGGAAACTGATTCATTTGTCCTCAAGATAACTTTTAATATAATGAATCTAAATTATAGTACTTATTATCCATACTATTTACATGACTAGTCACCATTTACATTAGTAAAACACCATCTAGGAGAGGAAACCCAAAATTACAGTCAAGGCACAGTGAAGTGGAATCCTAGCACAATTTTTGTCCTATGCGCAACACTAAGCTCTATGCTCAACACTTTTTGCAAGGCCTTTTTGGAGGCCTTCCTGGTGTCCAAATTGAGCTCATTATAGCTCATTGGAAATCTATTTAAGTATTGTTTCCATAACATCTTGAATGTTTTCATTTTATGTTCATGAGACACCTCAAAAACAGATTCTCCCAAGACTACTTATGTGTGTCAAAAAGAGGGCAAAAAGGTCATTTTTTGAGTGTTTTGTGACCTTTTTGTTGACAAATTCTGCTCCAAAAGCTTAGAAAATGCACAATGTGCATGTAATCATCATTGTGAATCCAAAAATTCTGACCATTTCCTCATTGGATTCCCTTAGGAAAAGCACAGCGCCAGTGGCACTGCACATAGAGCCCAATTTGTTGTGTCAAAATTTTCCAAATTCTTCAAAAGGAAAAAATTCTTCAAAATTGCTCAAAATTTGTGGAGAACACCACCATCAAGTTTCTTAGTTAACAAAGGAAGCTTACGCAAGAAACCTAAGCCTATAACCCTCCTTTTCCCCTTTGAATGCTTGTTTTAGCTTTCTCTTCAATTGCTTGACCCTTATGTTGAAAATCTTGTTCCAGGTCCTTTAATGGTGAACCAAATGCCTAATGACTTGATTGTACTTATTGGCCTTTTGTAGCATCTTCTCCAGATGCAAATTGACCCTATCCAGCCAAGTTTCTCTATCCTCCTTAGTTTCCTTCTCGATTTTTTGCTTTGTAGTCAAGGTAACTGGTGTTTCTTCCTCTTGCATTATTGACTTGCCTTTGCCACCTTGCCTCCTTATTTTGAGAAGTTCCAACTCCATGAGGACTTATTTGTCACTTAGCTGCTTGTTCTCTTGCTCAAGGTATGAAACGAAATACTTAGCTCTCGCCAAGTTTTCCGTCAGTTCTTGGATATGTTTGTCTTTTTCTGTTATAGTTATATTTTCGTTTCTTACCTCATCTTGAGCCTCCAATTCAACTATCTCAATGCCATGAAAAATGTGTGGTTGTTCTAGTTCATCATCTTCCATCATATAAAATTACATTTCCTCCTCATCATCAAGGCTTTCTTCTAGCATCTTTTCATTCCCTTTATGTAGTTGTTGCACCTGTTGTACCTGTCATGTCGATAAAGAAGGAAAATCCCCTTCCACATTTTGTGGTGAAAGAATTTGCTTATGAGCTGACGAAGAAGGCAAGGCCACTTCCACATTAGGTGGAGTAAACACTTGCCCTTCTATTGCAAACAACTTTCTAGCCGCTCTCTGATATGTCTTGTAGGCTTATGGCTCCTGTTAGCCTCCTGCTACACCAGGTTAATCATCTTTCATGATTGACATTTTTACATGCCAAATATGTCATTCTTTTCATATTGAAATGTTCCATATTTACTACAGAGGCCAAAGAAGGATGCCATGAGAATGTGCCAATTCAAGTACCACTGTTGTGTTCCAATTTTGATATATTATTCCATTTTGAAGAACTTTCGGTTAAAGGGAGGTCCAAACAGTTTAATCTTGGTCCCCCTAGGTTTCATTTTCCTATTTTAGAATATAGAGAATGAATATCTATCCAAACAGCTTAATCTCGGTAGATTCTTAGACAGGTAGAGAAGAAAGGGTGCTCAACAGCTTAATCTGAGCCCCTGGATGAACTAAGTGTAAATGTAGATAGGAGGACAGAAAAAGAAAAAGTTGAAAAGTTGGGTCTGCAAGTCTAAATGCACCCAAACCAAAAAGAAGAAAAAATGCCAGGTCAGTAGGCTGGGTAGGTAGTTTTGAGGTTGCAGAATGTTGATTTATGATCAATTCCATATTTTCAAGTGTCATAATTGTTCAGGTCACAATTATCAGACAAGTTCCATTTGAAGGACACAAGTGAGGCATGTCTAACTCCCCCTTCTTGCTCCTTCCCCAAATCATTCACTAACCTCCCAAAGATATTAAGATCTGCGTGATGCCTCTTAGTTTCATCATTTTCCATATCATTCACCTTGGTAAAGATCTGCTTTACTCAAGGAATATTCATACTCCCTTTATGGATCATTGTTTCCCTTAATAGCCTAAGCTTCACCCACTTAGCGCTTTCTCATCATGGTCATATTAACTACCAACTTACTATATAGCTCCCTATCTATCGCCCCATCCCCTACTAAAACTATATTAATAACTCCCCTACATACTTATCCCCTCCCCTTGGTTGAAAAATAACCATAAGTACACTTGGAAATTGCTAAGTTTGTCTAAAACATAGCAAGAACCCTTATCTTTCCCCTTCAAAACCATCTTCCAATGCAATGGACTCCTTCCAAAGCATAAAATTCTTATTTTTAGGTTATCGGACCCCTTTCGAGGCTGAAAATACTCTTCAGAAGCATATATACCCTTCTTCCGATCGCAATAACCCTTGGTGACTGCCTTAACATTCTTCCAATCCCTTTGGACCCCCTCCGATGCGATTATCGCAGTCGGAGGTCTCAAAGGCAATGATCGCTCATTTTTTTTATCCCCAATGGATGCTCCACCGATGCCATTTCGCGAATCAGTGTATCGTAAAACTATATGCCATATATGTATGCCCCTTCCCCATTCTGTTGATGCGATATCACAAATCAGAAATCGGTGGTCGCAAGAGTTTTGTTCCCAAAGTGCATGCTTCTTCCCTTTGCTCCGATGCGACATTGCTATAGCATCAAGAGAATATATCGCATCACAAATACTTCCTTGCCACATGCCTTCATTTACTCATATATTTCGTTTAAAACATGATTTATCATTAAGACAGGGTTCACTACAAATTCATCGCAGATCACAACATTTCAGTTACCACTATCGCATCGCAGAAACATATAAGGCACCGCACCATGTAGCACCCTGCCACATCATCCTGCCACATCACCCCACTGACGTCATCCGCTGTACCAGGACCCACCGCTGACATCATGCTGATGTCACCCACCAAAGAAGGGCGCTCAAGCACGAAAATGCATCTTAGGAGGCCCGGATTCAAATTCTGAGGCAGTTTTCGATGCGCGATTAGCGCTTAGTGCTAATCGCGCATCGCTATGGGAAATAGGCCACATTGGGGACTCTTTGGGGAATCTTTTGATTCCTCAGCCATTTTTGCGCCGAAAAGGGAAGAAAAGGCCTGATTTTGCAAATTTTAGCGTATCGAAAGAAAGAGAGAGACACGGTTTAGCAAAGAGTATCAGAGCAGATGTGAAGCCAAAAACCATGTCAAAGAGTATTAGTGTTGCGGCGAAGTGTATCAGTGAAGATCTTCTCAGTGCTCAAGGCGAATGAAACATTAAAAGAAAACATTGAAAGTCAAGAAGCAGTTAAGGAACCATTCAAAGCTCATCATCACAATGACTGCACATTAAAATTCACATGAGATCAATGGACCAGAAATCAAAGCACAGTTATTACAAAACCACTGCACCGGGTCACCAAAGACACCATATTAACTCATCTTGATCTAGCTGCCTCTGGCGCAGCCCAAACGATATTTACTTACATTTAATTCTAGCAAAAGTTTAGGTTTAAAAAATGCTTTTTCCCGCAGACCTATTTAGGTCTGTTGTAATAAATACTTCTGGATCTTTTACCTATAAAGACAGCCCTGAACAATGTAAGAGGGGTTCGCTTTTGTTGGTTGGATGTTTTGCTTATGCAGAGACTCGCACTGTATATTTGATACTTTCTATAATCAAAGACTGCTTACGAGCTAGGAGAATGGATTGTTTACTGTGCTTAATGGTTGAAGAGTGACTGTGGAATTCTTGTGCTGTTACATGACTCAATAAGTGTTTCTTACCTCTGCTTTTCCATTCATATATCATTATCTGAGTAGCAGAAAGAAAGATTAGCTTAGAATTTGTTTAAGTGCACTCTATGCTCAATTTCTGTTGTTTCTTTATGTTTTCATCTATTTTAGGCATAAATATGAATTCCATCTGGCTCATATTTTCCCTAATTCACCATGTGTGACAGTTATCGAGGGATTCTTAACTGCCCCTAGATAGAGCTCATTCTTCTTCCCTCTGTTAAGCTGATTGAGAGATTCTTAATTGCCTCTCATTCCTTACATTTCACTCCATCTCTCTAGATTGAAGGTTGTTTCATGTGTAGCTACCTTGCTCCATATTCCTCTTGTGATCAAGAAAGCCTACCTATGGTCCTACTCCTTGACTCCATGCCCAATGGTTTGAAACTTATCACTCTATGCCTGCCTCTCTGCTCGAATGCATCTTCCTTCCATTCAAACACCATCCATACCTAAACAAAACCCACAGAATCCAATAGCTAGCCTAAAATCATCATCAACAAAGCTAAATCATCAAGAGAGATCCCTCTCTGATTACAGGTGGGCTAGAACCTATAATCCAAAGATTGGTTTATGGTTACCTCGGCGTATCCCTTCAGGAGCTTAGGGACAACCTGAGTGATAACATAATGGCGACTCCACTGGGGAACTTCCTCAGATAATCTCCATAAACCAGTTGGAAACTCCACAGAGAAAGAAACCAACCTTTAAAAAGTTTATGTTAACCTGTACTCTTAGAAAAATTCACGTAAAACAAGCTAGAAGCTTGCTCCCAAGAAGCATTCACGTCACACAAGATCAAATACAGATCCAAATCCCCAGTTGTTTTTGATAACCCCAATATAATTCCTAAGATCCTTAGAAAACAAGAGCAAAAAGAAGGTTTGACTGCTTCCAGTCCTGAAACAGTTTAGCGTAGCCATTTAGCGACCCTTGTTAAAGTACTATTCCATTCAAACCCTACTTCCCCTGGTTCATCATCCACTTCTACAAACCCTGTTTCCACACCTCCATCCACTGCGAATACCACCACTCCTATTATCCCATTTACTCTAGTTGTTCCACTTGTCTCAGTTGTTCTGCTTATCCCAGTTGTTATGGCTAATAGATATGCACCTTTACAACTGCCTGCAAATCCCGAGGCTATGCCTCAGGATTATCAGACTAAAATTACCTATTTTGATGGCACAAATTCCTACACAGCCCTTTAGCATACCAAGAAAATGCAGGATTACTTTGAGAGTTATGAGATTGATGATGATAGTGTGAGAATGAAGATTTTTGTTCAGAGTTGGATCGATGATGTCAGGACTTGGTTTAGAGCACTCCCAGCCAATACCATAGGAGACCCAGAAGCCTTATATCAGTCCTTTATCAATAGGTGGGAGAAAAAGAAAGACCCCTCGCACATATTATCTGAATATGACACTATCAAAAGAGGCCCTCAGGAGACTGTTTTGGATTACTGTGCAAGGTTCAATAATGTCTACAATGCAATACCAAAGAACTTGAGACCTGCACCTGATCTTGCTTTGTACAAATTCCCTGATGGTTTTGATGCTGAAATGGCTTATCAACTAAGAGAAAGAGCCCCTCAAAGCCTTGCAGAGATGCAAAATGTTGTTGTTAGTGTGGAGGCAAACCTAATTGCCAAATGAAATAGAGCTAGAACCGAGAGAATAACTACCTTTAAGGAAGAACCCTCAGCCTTAGACCAGAAGTTGGATGCTATTATCAATGGCATGCATAGGCTGGGAGACAGAGTAGAGAGTGTTGAGAGGAAATCATCATGGGAAGGGCAACAGCCCAACACCATAAGGAATCCAAACTTTAGGAAAAATCAAACAACAAATGCTAGAAGAGGTAGTCCCGACCATGATATTAGGCCTCCTTTCCAAGAAAACTACGCAGAGGAATCGACATCTAGTGAGCCGATAGAAGAGAATGACATGAACTTGATAGACTCGAAAAATGAGCAGCCAATATTTCTCACTCAAGAACACCTAGACTACCCTGATATAAAACAATTTCAGACTAAGACAGGAGAGTCTTTTGATTTTAAACAAGGTTATGATTCTATTGTATATGAGGTCCACAAACAATATAAGCTGAGAACAAGGACCATTGATATCCCTGCACCTAGCAAAACAAAGGACAGCAAATAGCCTAATAAGATTAAAGGCAGGCTTGTCATAACAGAAACAGAACCAGTTGATATTGTTGTCCCAAACCCACATCAAGTAACTGTAGAGGACATAACAACCATACAACCTCCTATTGATCATCCTCTGCCTCCTCCTTCCTCAAAACAAAATTTGAACAACATTCCAAAAAACCTTCCCAAGACAGAAATACCACAAACTGTCATTCACCATAGCATAGACAATCCAAACGAAAACACAAAGAGTATTATGGAAAAGGAGAAATATGCTACTATTAACACTAAGAATCCATCAGAAAAACCATTCAGTTTAGAAGCAGAGATTGGAAAACTTAAAATATCCATCCCCCTCTCGGAACTTGCCAAACATGATGTGTATAGGAAAAAAATTCAAAGATCGCTTCAACTACCAGAGGTCAGGGATGATGTAAATGTTTTAGATGATACCCCTAAGCTGTTGTTTGGTCCAGGAGTTAATAGAAAAACAACATATGGATCTGTTCCACCTTTTTATGTCAGTTTGCACATACATGACAAAATCTTGCACAATGCTATGTTTGACTCAGGTGCCTCACACAATCTTATGCCCAAAGCTATGATGGAAAAGCTAAACCTTGATGTCACAAGACCCTACAAGGATCTATACTCCTTCGACTCAAGTCAATTCAAATTCTTAGGCTTAATCAAAGACCTTTGTGTGTCTTTAGTCCAATTTCCCAACAAGACAATCCAAATGGACGTAGTAGTTGCTGACATTCCAACAAAATATGGTATGCTCCTATCAAGATCATGGGGAGCAAAACTCCAAGGATCCCTTCAACTCGACCTCTCTTATGCCACCATATCTGTCTTTGGGCAACCAAAGAGACTGTTTAGAGAAACACTGATGAAGTATGTGGTGAGTAGTGAGGAGATGCCCCAAAATTTTCCAATTTACTCAATCCATTCTGATATGGATTCATTTATTCTTTTTAATGAGGATAATGATCCTCCAACTGATGAGAAGCCTCTAGCTTCAGAGCTAGAGACATGCATAAATGAAGAACCGGTTGCCCGTGCCCATGAAATAGTCAAAACAGTCAAGGAAACTAGTAAATAAGAAGAACCTCCTCAAACTGAAATTATAGATCTGTCCAATCCTAAAATAACTGAAACTCTTGATAAAAACCAAAAACAAGAAATTACATGGTATTTAGAGTTCGATGGTTCTATCAAAAATTTAGGAGCAGGGGTAGGTGTGTGGATTCACAATACGCATGACAATCATGTAGAAGGCCATGCCTACAGACTAAATTTTATATGTACCAACAACATGGCAGAGTATGAAGCTCTCCTCTTAGGCCTAAAACTGCTCAAAGTTCTAGGAGCTACAAAAGTGTCCTATCTAGGTGACTCCGATTTAATCATCCAACAAATGAAGGGCAACTTCGTTACTAATGACAATAGGATGAGGGCCTATAGGACTGCTGCAATAGATATACTTAATACGTTCACTGAATCCAGGCTTGCCAAGATTTCTAGAAACCATAACATACATGCTCATAGCCTAGCCACTTTTGCTAGTACATGAAAGCTTCCCTTTGAGCCAAATCACCATTTTACTACTGAGATAAAACATAGGCCCATTGTTCCTAACAATATTAGAGATTGGAAAGTATTTGAAAATGATGCCCACATTAACAATTTCCTTACTCTGGAGGGCGAGTTTTCAAATTTAAACATTGACATGGAGGCCATGAACGATTCCCAACAACAAACAAATGAAAATCAACAGGCTATAACAGTAGCAACAGAAAAACAAATCCTTAACCCAACTATTTTTGACAATGCAAACATAGAAGAACTGAAACAAATGCATTTAGAGGAAACAGCCAAAGCAGAGGCTGAGTTTATTGATCTAAAGAATAACTTTTTTCCTGCCGGCCTTACTCCATTAGAAGACATGTTTGATGACAATGATGTGCCCAAAAAGCCAAAAATGGAGCCTTTAAATGCCGCTATAGAAGAAAATAACATAGGGACAACAAAAAAGCCCAAAATGATTAAGTTGTCCAAAAATCTGCTCCCTGATCAAAAGCCAAAGTATGTGGATTTGTTCAAATAGTTCCAAGATGTATTTGCTTGGAGTTATGAGGACTTAAAGTCCTATGACACCTTAGTAATTCAACATACCATTCCCTTAAAACCAAATCAAAAACCATTCAAGCAAAAAATTAGAAGAATAAACCCTATGCTTCTTCCTCTCATTGAGGAGGAAGTGAAAAGAATGTTTGAAGCAGGTATCATAGCACCCATCAGATTTTTTGAATGGGTATCCAATCTGGTTCCCACAAGAAAAAAATCAGGTGAGATCAGATTGTGTGTAGACCTAAGAAACTTAAACTAGGTCTCTTTAAAAGACCACTACCCTTTGCCTAAAATGGACCACATCCTACAAAGAGTAGTGGGTTCCTCTGGAATTTCTTTACTAGATGGATTTTCAGGTTTCAATCAAATACTTGTTCACCTGGATGACCAAGACAAGATAGCCTTTACCACACCGTGGGGAACATTTAAGTATGTTAAAATGCCTTTCGGGCTAAAGAACGTTGGTTCCACCTTTCAAAGAGCAATGGATATTGCATTTGCCAAAGAAATCCATGAATTCCTTGTTGTTTATCTTGGTGACCTAACCCCTTTCTCCAAATCTGATCAAGAACACCTCAAACACTTAAGGCAGATCTTCAAAACATGTAGGAAATATGGCATTTCCTTAAACCCCAAGAAGTCCTTGTTCGACCTTGAGGAAGGTAAGTTATTAGGCCACATCATCTCAAAAGACGATATCAAAATTGATTCGGAAAGAATTCAAGCAATCCTTCAAATTCCATACCCAAGAAACATAAAAGAGTTGCAAGCATTCCTTGGAAAGATAAATTTCCTAAGGGGGTTATCCCAAACTTAGCAGAATTGATGAGACTGTTAAGAAACATGTTAAAAAAGGATGCTAAGGTAAGATGGTCTCTGGAAACCAAGCAGGCTTTTGAGAGTATCAAAGCTACCTTGACTCAAATTCCCATACTCACAAGTCCACAATTTGACAAGGATTTTATCATCTTTTCCTTTGCTTCAAACCACACGATAGCTGCTATCCTTCTGCAAAATGATGATCAAGGAAATGAAAATCCTATTGCATTTTTCAGTCGAGCCTTAAGAGATGCACCCTTGAAATAACAAATCATGGAAAAGCAGGCCTATGCCCTTGTTAAAGCAATCAAAGATTTCTGAGTCTACATTTTATATTCACATGTGATCGGCTATGTCCCAAGCTCTGTTATAAAAGACATATTGACTCAAGAGGGACTAGAAGGCAAAAGAGGCAAATGGATTGCTAGTATCCTTGAATATGACATTGAGATAAAACCCACAAAACTGATAAAGGGACAAGGTCTGGCCAAACTAATGTCTGAAACAAATTTTCAGGCCTTAGACATTAACCAACTGGACAATGAACAGGAGCTGGCGACTCCACAGATCAGTGAAACCTTTTTACAATCCCCATGGTATGCCAATATTTTCTATGTATTGTTAAACCTGTGTGCTCCCCCAGGATTGTCCAGAACCAAGAAAATATTTTTGAAGATGAAATCTCTAAAGTTCTGTGTCTTAGATGGTGCCCTGTTTTGGAAAAATCATGAAGGAATACTGCTAAACTGTTTAACCATAAATGAAACCAATAGCATCCTAAAAGAGTTCCATGCAGGAGACTGTGGAGGACATCTATATTGGAAGTCCATTACTGACAAGATTTTAAGGGATGGTTATTATTGGCCCTCTCTATTTGCAGATGTCAAAAAAATTGTTGTCTCATGTCACAAATGCCAAATCTTTGAAGGAAAAAGAAAACTACTCCCTTTGCCCCTTAAGCCTATCTCAACCGAACAGCCTTTTCAACAATGGGGTCTTGACTTCATAGGTGAAATCCACCCCTCTTCTTCAAGCCAACACAAGTGGATTTTAACAACCACTGACTATTTCACCAAGTGGATTGAGGCCATCCCATGTAGGCAAGCCAATGACTTCACTATTATCCGGTTCCTTGAAGACAAAATCCTTTCTAGATTTGGCTGCCCTGAGAAAATCATCACTGACAATGCTGTTGCCTTCAAATACAAAAAGATGATCAACTTCTACCATAAGTTTCACATTACCTTGGGCCACTCTACAGCCTACTATCCTCAAGGTAATGGCTTGGCTGTGTCATCCAACAAAAGCCTCATCAACATCATTGAAAAGGTGCTGGAAGAAAACAAAAAGAATTGGCATAGGATGCTCACAAATGCCCTATGGGCAGACAAACTTTCAACCAAGAAATCCACTGGAATGAGCACTTATGAGCTAGTATATGGCATGGAAACCAGATTTCCTTCATCTTTGGGCGTTCCTATTATCAAACTATTGCAAGAGATTCAGGATGAACCAAATGACAATCAAAGAAGAATTAATCAGACCATTCACCTTCAGCAAACTAGAGAGCAAGTGTATGACAGAGCTCAAATTTTGCAAGAGAAGCTCAAAAAGATGTTTGATAAAAGAGCCAAGGCTGAAGATTTCTGTGTTGGCAGCAAAGCTCTAAGGTGGGATTCACGAAGAGAAGACAAGGGCAAACATGCAAAGTTTGATTTTCTTTGGAAAGGTCCATTCATGATCAGCGCTGTGCAAGGCAATAACACATATTTCCTCAAATCTGTAGATGGTAGCACAGTTGAAGAGGGCCCTGTAAATGGCTGAATGTTGAAACATTATCGAGATCCCTTTAAAGGGATACAATGCCCCAGTGTATATATTTATATATTGATGTTTGTATATATGTCAGTGTTGTCCTTTTGTATGTTTGCATAAGCAATCCAATTGCTTGCAACCGAGCAGCGAAGTTATGGAGACAGAGCAAAGGCAGTCCTCTATTTTAATAAATAAGTCACGACATCATTCTTAGGAGAAACAGTGCAACAAATTTTATAAGGCACAACCTGTGCAAATCATCCATTTCAAAAGGCCCTATCTTTTGCATTGGTTTCAATATAGGGTATAGTGAAATGTTGAGTGAAAGGAGCAATAAAAAATACAGAAGGATGCTCAGGACCAATTGAGATATATTTGAAAGCACTCAAGGGATTAAGGGATAGCACCGTATTTTACAGTGATTCATGTCAGAAGGAGGTTGCATTCAGAATTTTAAACTTCAATCACCTGACAAATAGCAAAAGAGAATGCTCTTGTTGATTCTTTGTTTTGAATCATATTAGAGACCGACACTCAGGGCAGTTTGGACATTTAGAGCAACCATAACAGGATAAAACCAATGTTGTATATCATAGAGAAATCAATTAAAAATGTTGTAATCATGCTTCCAGAACTTTGGTCAATAGCATTAAAAGGGAGGAACATTTTTGTTTTACATCAACAACCTTCAAAGACAGAGTTAAAGCAAAATGCCTTAGTTTGACCCATGTATTGAGACTATTCCAAAGGGAAGTGCTTAGGTAACATTGTACACAACATTAAGCACGCAGAAGAAAGTAGGAGATGCTATTTAGTTCACAGTAATTCAGTCAAGGATAAGTGTTGTTCTTTTTCTAAAGTTTCAATCATTTAACAATTAGCAGAAAGAAGTGTTCCTAGTCTACAGCAACAACAGAAGATCAAGGCAGTCTGACCTGCTGTTCTTGACTTTTCACAAGGAAAAGCTATCCCCAAGTGGAGCCACTGTTAGCCTCCTGCTGCAGCAGGTTAATCATCTTTCATGATTGACATTTTTACATGCCAAATATGTCATTCTTTGCATACTGAAATGTTCCATATTTACTACAAAGGCCAAAGAAGGATGCCATGAGAATGTTCCAGTTCAAGTACCACTGTTGTGTTCCAATTTTGATATACTATTCCATTTTTAAGAACTTTCGGTTAAAGGGAGGTCCAAACAGTTTACTCTTGGTCCCCCTGGGTTTCAATTTCCTATTTTAGAATATAGAGAACGAATATATGTCCAAACAACTTAATCTCGGCATATTCTTAGACAGGTAGAGAAGCAAGGGTGCTCAACATCTTAATCTAAGCCCCTGGATGAAATAAGTGTAAATGTAGATAGGAGGACAGAAAAAGAAAAAGTTGAAAAGCTGGGTCTGCAAGTCTAAATGTACCCAAACCAAAAAGAAGAAAAAATGCTAGGTTAGTAGGCTGGGTAGGTAGTTTTGAGGTTGCAGAATGTTGATTTGTGATCAATTCCATATTTTCAAGTGTCATATTTGTTCAGGTCAGAATTATCAGACAAGTTCCATTTGAAGGACTCAAGTGAGGCATGTCTAACTCCCCCTTCTTCCTCCTTCCCCAAATCATTCACTAACCTCCCAAAGAGATTAAGATCTGCTTGATGCCTCTTAGTTTCATAATTTTCCATATCATTCACCTTGGTAAAGATCTGCTTTACTCAAGGAATATTCATACTCCCTTTATGGATCATTGTTTCCCTTAATAGCCTAAGATTCACCCACTTAGCGCTTTCTCATCATGGTCATATTAACTACTAACTTACTATATACCTCCCTATCTATCGCCCCATCCCCTACTAAAACTATGTTAATAACTCCCCTACATACTTATCCCCTCCCATTGGTTGAAAAATAACCATAAGTACACTTGGAAATTGCTAAGTTTGTCTGAAACATAGCAAGAACCCTTATCTTGCCCCTTCAAAACCATCTTCCAATGTAATGGACTCCTTCCAAAGCATGAAATTCTTCTTTTTAGGTTATTGGACCCCTTCCAAGGCCACAAATACTCTTCAGAAGCATATATACCCTTCTTCCAATCACAATAACCCTTGGTGACTGCCTTAACATTCTTCTGATCCCTTTGGACCCCCTCTGATGCGATTATCGCAGTCAGAGGTCTCAAAGGTAATGATTGCTCATTTTTTTTATCCCCAATGGATGCTCCGCCGATGCCATTTCGCGAATTGGTGTATCGCAAAAACTATATGCCATATATGTATGCCCCTTCACCGTTCTGCTGATGCGATATCACAAATCGGAAATCGGTGGTCGCAAGAGTCTTGTTCCCAAAGTGCATGCTGCTTCCCTTTGCTCCAATGCGACATTGCTATAGCATCAAGAGAATATATCACATCACAAATACTTCCTCACCGCATGCCTTCATTTACTCATATATTTCATTTAAAACATGATTTATCATTAAGACGGGGTTCACTGCAAATTCATCGCAGATCGTAGCATTTCAGTTACCACTATCGCATCACAGAAACATATAAGGCACCGCACCATGTAGCGCCCTGCCACGTCAACTTGCCACATCACCCCGCTGATGTCATCCACCGTACCAGGACCCACTGGTGACGTCACCCGCCAAACAAGGGCGCGCAAATGCGAAAATGCATCTTAAGAGGCTCGGATTCAAATTCTAAGGCAGTTTTCGATGCGCGATTAGTGCTTAGCGCTAATCGCTCATCGCTACGGGAAATAGGCCATATTGGGGAATCTTTGGGGAATCTTTTGATTCCTCATCCATTTTTGCGCCGAAAAGGGCAGAAAAGGCCCGATTTTGCAAATTTTAGCGTATCAGAAGAAAGAGAGAGACCCAGTTCAGGCATTAAAGAGTATTAGAGCAGATGTGAAGCCAAAAACCATGTCAAAGAGTATCAGCGTTGCGGCGAAGTGTATCAGTGGAGATCTTCTCAGGGCTTGAGGCGAGTGAGGCATTAAAAGAAAACCTTGAAAGTCAAGAAGCAGGTAAGGAACCATTCAAAGCTCACCAACATAAATGACTGCACATTAAAACTCACATTAGATCAGTGGACTAGAACTCAAAGCACAATTATTACAGAACCACTGCACCAGGTCACCAAAGACACCATATTAATTCATTTTGATCCAGCTGCCTCTGGCGCAACCCAAAAGATATTTTCTTGCATTTAATTCCAGCACAAGTTTAGGTTTAAAAGCTTTCCCACATACCTGTTTAGGTCAGTTGTAATAAATACTTTAGATATTTTACCTATATATACCACGTTGAAAAATGTAGTGAGGGTTGGTCTTTGTTGGTTTGATTTTCTGCTCGAGCAGAGACTTGCACTGTATATGTGATAATTTCTATAATCAAAGATTGCTTGAGAGTTCGGAGAATGAACTGTGCACTGTGTTTAATTAGCTGAAGGTGATTGTGTAATTCCTGTGCTTCTACATGGTTCAATAAGTGTTCCTTAACTCTGTTTAGTTTCTTATGTTTGTTTTATCATCTATGTTCCACCATCTAAAATTACAGAAGGGAAGAATAGTTTAGGATTTGCTTGGCAGCACCCTATGCTCAATTTTTGTGATTTCTACATGTTTTCATCAGGAATAGTTAT